>JAFMSR010000001.1:24113673-24131173 GCA_022818135.1 Saxidomus purpurata | reverse complement strand
GCTTATCCTATACTGGATTGACGGAACAAAGATGTGTGGAATGTTTGAAGCTTATCCTAAACTGGATTGAGAACAAAGATGGTCGGAAGATTATGTGAGGAATGTTTAAGCTTATCCTATATTGGTTTGAGAACAGAGATGGTCGGAAGATTATGTGAGGAATGTTTGAAGGTGAGGAATGTTTGAAGGTGAGGAATGATTGAAGCTTATCTTTTACTGGATTTAGAACAAAGATTGAAGACTATATATGCCTCGAATTTGAAGAATGTTTGTAAATTCTGGAGTCACTATCAAGTCTTCTTCTATATGAAAAAGTACTATTCATGGCTGCATAAACTAGAATATAAAGAGGAGATCGTACTAGAGCTAACTGCAATAAATACATAAATGTAGCCTTATACATGTGTAAAGGGTCACTTTGTACCAATATATGAATAAAACCAATCACCTCGAGCAAAATTGTTGTAAACGTTGAACTAACTAATTGACAAGAAAAATAAGTCAATGGAATTCTGCAACATGTTAATACTTCATTTAGCCGGTTACACGCCTTTATTACGGAAGCTGTACGGAAAGAAAAGCTATGACAGAGCAATCGCATGAATATAGGCAAGTGAACAAACAGCTGGCAGAACACGTTTTTATTATGTTTATAGTTTAGCTTTAGATCACACGATTTTCGATCTAACAAACTTGTTTTTCATAGTTAATGATGTTTGGAATATTTAGGTAGTCCCCAAGCAACATACAAACTGGTATTTAACATGTCCGACTATAGTGCCATCTATTGACATTTTACATCTTCTATTGTTCAATGCAAAGTAAAGCATATGCCAATGTCCCTAATGTACCTTTTAATTTAATTATGGAGAGAGTTCAGACATTTCCCCCAAGTCATATGTTTTTTTCTCTTTAAATCAGTTTTGCGCTCTTCACTGTTGCTAGACTACAGCGACTCTTTGTGTTCCATATACTCTGTGACGCTGTAGACAAGTTTGCCAAATTTTCAAGGGAAATCTGAAAATAAAATAAAATTGGGCCCATCCAAGGACCTAGCAAAAATTGCCTGTATACATAATTTTATGGATCAATACCTTAAAGTACTCCCCCCGTATTCTTGTATCATAACTACATTGCTGTATAGGTCGTTTGACAATCTGTAATCATAACATTAGATAAAAGCGGAGGTGGTTATGATTTATGAACATACCTGTAACAGTCGATTTAAAAAAACGAAATTCTAGAGTTCTGTTTTATTACTTATAACTCCCTAATTTTTTTACAGAGTGACACCGGAATATTTATGGTTGGGTAAAATAAATATAAAGTGTGATAGCTAGTTAAACAGTTGACAGAGAATTTTCCGCTCGTGTTGACTTTCACTTTTTTCAAGTGGCTTGTTATAGAAGGAATTAAACTCTTGAGCAGGTACGTTGATAAAACTCCATATGATTTAAAAACAAATGATCTAATTTTAAATCGTTAATTCTATTATTCATGAACACATTTTAATAGCATTAAAACAGAACTTAAAATCCTGTGCATTCGTTGTATATATTGTAATGCAAATATTCATGTATTACGAAAGTATGCTAACATTCAAATGACATTTTATAAAGTGATAGTTTATCTCCGACATAAATCATGCAGATGATACAATAGAAAATGCACGCTAATAAGGTCTGGTGATTTTGAATTGAAAAAAAATGGGGTTTAAATATAATGAAAGGAATGTTACCCCATCCTAAGTCAACAGCCATAAACAGTAGGCAGTATAATTATATGTTTAAGTAAGACGAAGAAATAAAGGAGTATTGTATTATGTATCCCGGGAGAAAAACAACTGTCAGAGTCCCAATACTTGTACTGTATAGGAATCTGGCTATTAAAGACACTGGTAAACCGCAATAATCTATAGGGACCCAAACGCCATCACGCCGTCTAAGTGGAAATGGAAACAGTGCTTCTTGAAGCTTAAAAATACGTATTTAACAGGAAAAGGTGTTAAAACATGTATAGTATACAGTTTATGTACATGTAAAATAAATACTTCAAAATAAATCTCGCTGAAAATCGCTCAATGTTGCGTAGTTAAAGATCTGCATGCACGCATGCATGTCAGTTAACATATACATGATAGAATTTTGAAAAGGTTTGCATTATGTTAAAACGTTCATATGTAGTTAGTTCAATATGTACACTAAATTGATCAAACTGCAATGTTTACATATTAAACATGCCATACTGCTGTGCGAAAATTAAAGTTACTTTTATGTGTTTAGCCCTGGTAAAAAGAAGCAAAAGAGGTGTAAAGTAATCACGTCTTTTGACTTCATTAATCATGTCATATGTTGTAATTATTCATGTCCTTTGACAAAACATGAGATAGGGATCCTATGAAGGACTCAAGCGAGGACACATGCTGCTGCAAAGTGCTGCAGTACTAGTAAGCCTTAATCGTAGGTGACAGTAAACCTGGATCATACTCGGGCCATAAAAGACTTAAAGTTTCTTCTAAAGTTTATAATTGTAATTATTTAGATCAAAGTTATCTTATGAGAAAGCCATCGTTCTATGACTACTGTATTTGTCTGCGCGTCCTCACATGCATTTACTCTGAAGCAGTATACGTCACCCTCGAAATAATGTCGTTAAAGAAATACAGCCAGTCATTCGGATGCGAAAAATTAAATCACTCGTGATTTAATTACTACACATCCGAATTCCTGACAGTATTTTATCAAACGACAAAATACAGGGACACATTTATTATTTCTTAAATAAAATACAGTCAGGAATTTGGATGCGTAGTAATTAAATCACGAGTGCGTGGCACGAGTGATTTAATTTTTCGCATCCGAACGACTGACTGTATTTTATTAAACGATAAAATACAGAGATGCATTTATTATTTCGATTCTAACAAGAAATTGTCTTTGAAAAATACCACGAACTATGTTCGACGCGTAGAAACATTCCATAGTTACTTACAAGCACGGAAAGCAATTGGACGCACGTGAAAAACGTTTTGTATTTTATCATTTAATAATGTATAACCTTTTCCCCTCTATATCTATATACGAAAGGTTGCGGATTGTGTTAGAATAAACGATAAAATACAGGGACACATTTATTATTTCTTTAATATACGATAGTTCTTATTTTCTATGTTCCCATGTTAGTTAAGTGTAATGTGGTCAAACGTTTCGCGTGTCATTGATTGATGGGGATTAATTTGATATTATTACCAAAAAAGGTCAACGGAGATTGTGAATGACAAATGAACAAAAAGATACATTATGTTTTGCGGCGTCCATCTCTGGAAACAAATTATAGCTGCAAAATGTTTGATTCACTTCGGATAAAAATTTTTTAAGGCAGATGCATACCTTTCTCGAACAGTAAGTTGTAGCACAGTTTTAGTAAATATATAATGTGAATGCTTTTCTCATTTAAAGATAATGATAAAGTATGTTTGTGTACTTTAAGCCTCTTATGATATCTTTAAGAGGCTTACAATAACTATGTTCCCTTTAAAATGCAATAGCCGATGGATATTCTCTATAATTATTCACTATTTTCCTAATTCTTTTTTTCTGAAATTTGTTTTCATTTTTCTTTAAGTGCAAATTGCAAGAATATCATCGATACTCGAATACGACAGATATTGGCGCAATTTTAGAAAAATGCGAAATTCTACAAACGTTAATTTTTACAGGCTCTTCTGTGGAGTCCATGAACAAAAATCATATTGTAATGTGGGGGTTTCTGATACAATGGCCAGGTGGCAGATCGTCGCATTTTATGCTTTCAATCTAGCCTGTAACATATATATATATATGTAGTAAGATGCAGTATCTGAAATCCTAGATCACTTTGCAAAAAACATTTAGGTCAAACATAATTATAAAAAATGCAAAACGTATGCGTTTTTAACATTTTTATATAAAATCACCAATTTGTACCCGGTATAAAACTATGTTAATACTTTGACAGCCAATTATTACGTCATTAACACAGAAACATAACAGATTCGAAATGCCAGTGCTAACGCAGTTTTAAAAGATATATTAATTTCGCATTTTTGTGAAATTTGAGAAATTGATATCGATTCAATTATTCGCATAAAAAGTTTTAATACTTTGTAGTATTTCATATTGTTATTTAACGGAGACTAAAATGCCACAAACTGATCCAGTACTTTCAGTGACTTTCGAAGAAAAGATAACTACATGTAGAAGAATTTTACCTCATGTATATTAAATTTGTCTGCGTGCATGATTGCATAACAATTACATGTAAATCGATCAGCTGTTTATGAAGCTTTTTTTTCTTTTTTGTTTAGCATTCATTCATTTATTTAGTCATTCACAGTTAGTCGGTCAGTCGGTCAATCAGTCAGTCAGTCCCTTTCTTTGTCTTATCATTTTCTATACCATTTTGTCCTTTATTTTTCATTCTTTCTATTTTTCTATATTTCCTTTTTCTTTTTACTTCATTCTTCCTGTCGCTGTCCCGTCAACAGTACTTTTAATTCTGTAGCTTGAATCAGCTAAATTTAATGCAATTTTATTAATTTCATATTGTCACATATCACTTAAATTTCCATTCCAAAGCATTTTACATCACGTATTAATTAAACAGTCTAATTCATACGCTATGTAACAATATAAGTGCGGCATATAAATGCAAATAAATTTTCATATTGTAGTAAGAAATCATTTATATGCATTTAAAAGATCTGTTTTGCCTTTTAGCACACGCGGACTGATAATTTCGAAAATAATTAATGTTTCGAAGTTTCTGTTTTTATCTCATTTATCAAAATTGTACTCAAACTGAAGATTAGATTCAAAATCAAGGATTTTAACTTGATCTAATTGCTGATACAGTGCTGGTTTTTTTTTGGGGGGGGGGGGGGTTGTTGTTGTTTTATCTTTTTTTGGTTTAACTTCGATAAATTTATCTTCTAGATACAATATCATGCACATTGTTTTACCTTTTATGGGTCATAGTTTAAGTCGTCACTAGTCGACATGGATACTGACTCGTTGATTGATGAGTTAAATAATTGATTGATTATTTCTAATAATCGATCAATCGAACGAACGATTGATTGGTTCATTGATTAATTGGTTGATTTCTAACAAGATATTGCAGACTGATATAAAGGAAGTTTAATCAACTGTTCTAAACACCACTTCCTATCAATTGTTGGTGTACACAACTACAACTGTATATACATGTGTATAGTTATTTTAGATTGGTTGTGTGTTTACTGGATGCATATATATTGACTTTATTCTATTTTATGGGTTATTGAAAGCGACAAAGATTCAGGTGATAATATCAGTAAAACTGAAATCGTACATTCTTTATCCATATTTTATAAACTTTAGGATTTAAAGACTTTAAAAACTAGCGGATGTTTACATGTTATGCCAACCAAACATGTCTTAAGTCGACCTTTCGCATAAACTGTACAGAGAAGGTCTGGCCGGTTCTTCGTGTGAAAATCAATCATGTCAGAAGCTTGAAAAAATACCAATATATTTGTATATTAAGTTCTGAAACAAAAAAAGACAAGTCCATGCCTTTCACGAGCCTTACAGTATAAACTTGACAGGTTCGAGCCCAACCAAGTTAGTTCAGTTCTTTATGGAAGGCTGCGTGTTGCAGCTTTATATTTTCATATTCAGTAGTCATACTGGAACAAAATAAAAATCAGAATCATTTTAAATTATTTTTGGAAGTGATTACGATAATGTACTGTTTAAATTATGCATATCATAATCTCGCACATAAAACTGTTTAATTTTTCAAATCACTGTGTATTTTTTCCACACATAGACATTTCGAAATTGTCTTTTCTTGATATTCTACTTAAGCAGGGATTTTAGCTAGAAGATTCACTACGTACATAAATAATTCGAAATCGATAATCTCAACATTCCATTAATGTATAGCGGGTAAGTTGAAAAAATATATGATTTAACAGATTATTATTATCTGATTTTTGTTTTATCTCCTGATATGACACTAAATACAAACCCAAATACACTTTGTCAAAGATAGAATTTTGTTGTTGGTTTCCTTAATGTATTTACAGATGTCAATGATAAACTGGCTATGTTTACAAATGGCTACACACTTAAATATTTACAAGTTTTTGTAAAATAATTAAAATTGGCGCTGATATGTATACATTTGTGAAATACTATCTCCTACTTCTTGTTTTTGTTGTTGTTTTCATTAGAATTGGAATAGACATAAAAGATATACTAAGAATGCCAGCATTGAATGTTAACACTGCCAGCGTGTAGGTCGGACTGATACGAAAGTGAGACTAAACACGGATAATCTTATTTGACTTTGACATGATCTAATCAAACACTGGTTTATGCATTAAGTACATTCATGTTAGGGTTAAGAATATACAGGATTAGTCCGAGCATATGTTAGTATGGAACGCCACAACTGTCTGATGTTGTCATATTTCTTTTTGTCTTGTCCATCCCGTGTCTTATTATGTCAAATTGTTGCATGATTGTGTTAGGAAGACGTGTCATCATGTCAATGAATCATGTGATCTTGTCTAAACAGCGTGTGATTATGTCAAATGTCAGTGTGTGGTGTTGACTGGTCAACTATGCGTCTTATTATGTCAAACAAACGTGTAATTATGTTAAAAGGGTGTGTTATCATGTCCACTAATTATGTGATCTTGTCTAATCAGCGTGTTATTAAGTCAAATGGCCGTGTTGATTTGTCAATGTGTGGTTTTGATTTGTCCATTATGCGTCTTACTATGTCGAAAAAATGTGTCACTATGCCATAAGAGCGTTTTATCATGTCCACTAATCGTGTTATCTTGTCTATACAGCGTGTAATTATGTCAAATTGCCTTGTTGACTTGTCCACTATGCGGCTTATTATGTCAAAAACAGTGTCGTTATGTTAAAAGGACGTGTTATAATGTCCACTTATCATGTGATCTTGTCTATACAACGTATGATTATGTCAATTGGCTATGTTGAGTTGTCACTGTGTGGTGTTGACTTGTTAATACCGTATCTTAATATGTCATCTAGCTCAGAATCTTTTTGCAAGACATCCGCCATCTTTGTGGTTTCGCTCCACTAAATCTTGAACAACACCATGCCAAAAGAACAAGACAACATAGAAACAAGATCAGCCAATAGTGAACATGAAAAGACGTCGGGTGCACAAGTCAACACACCGTTTTAACATAATGACACGTTTGATAAGACGCATTGTGGACAAGTCATCACCACAGATTAACAAATCAACACGGCCATTTGACAAAATCACACACTGTATAGACAAGATAACATGACGAGAGGACATGATAACAAACCCTTTTAACATAAAGACTCATTTGTTTGACATAGTAAGACGAAAAGTGGACAAGTCAATACCACACATTGACAAATCAACACGGCGATTTGACATAATCACACGCTGTATAGACAAGATCACATGATTCATTGACATGATAACACGCCCTTTTAACATAATTACACGTTTGTTTGACATAATAAGACGCACAGTGGATCAGTCAACACCACATTTTGACAAATCAACACGGCCATTTGACATAATCACACGCTGTATAGACAAGATCACATGATTAGTGGACATGATAACACACCCTTTTAACATAATTACACGTTTGTTTGACATAATAAGACGCATGATAAGTGCACATGATAACTTGCCCTTAAAACATAACAAATTTGTTTGCCATAATAAGACGGCCATTTGAGTTAATCACACGCTGTATAGACAAGATCGCATGATAAGTGGACATGATAACCTGCCCTTTAAACATAACAAATTTGTTTGACATAATAAGACGTATAATGGACAAATCAACACCACACGTTGACAAATCAACACGGCCATTTGACATAATCACACGCTGTATATACAAGAGCACATGATGAGTGGACATGATAACACGCCCTTTTAACATAATGACAAGTTTGTTTGACATAATAAGACGTAAAGTGGACAAGTCAACACCTCACATTGACAAATCAACACAACCATTTGACATAATCACACGATGTATAACACGCTCTTTTAACATAATTGTTTGACATAATAAGACGCATAGTGGACCAGTCAACACCACACAGTGACAAATCAACACTGCCATTTGACTTCATCACACTCTGTATAGACAAGATCGCATGATAAGTGGACATGATAACCTGCCCTTTAAACATAACAAATTTGTTCGACATAATAAGACGCATACACGATCAATCAACACCACACACTGACAAATCAACAAGGCCATTTGACATAATAAGACGCATACACGATCAATCAACACCACACACTGACAAATCAACAAGGCCATTTGACATAATCGCACATTGTAAACACAAGATCGCATGGTTAATGGACATGATAACACGCAATTTTAACATAATGAAACGTTTGTTTGACATAATAAGACGCATAGCGGACAAGTCAACACCACACATTGACAAATCAACACGGCTATTTGACATTATCACACAATGAATAGACAAGATCGCATGATAAGTGGACATGATGAAACGTCTTCCTGACACAATCATGCAACAGTTAGAAATCATAAGACACGGGATGGACAAGACAAAAAGAAATATGACAACATAAGACAGCTGTGGCGTTCAATATGTTTGCTTCTTATTTAATAATTCGTTGGCTATTTCTAATAGCGTTGCAAGAAGACTGCTCAGCAGTGGTGCAGGCCAGAGTCCTCAAAGTGGATTTTATATGACAGATATACAATCCCGAAACATTTTCTCTTTGAAATAAAGATATTAAAATACACACAAATATATCAATTAATTTTATATTATCAAATGGAGAATTAAGTACTTTACTGTACTTGGCTTCTACCACTAACACGTTTGCTGGTGTTACTACAGCTACCTTCACTACTACTACTTCTACTACAGCAGCCCCTGTCCCTGCTGCAGCTCCTGTTCCTGCCCCTGTCCCTGTCTCTGTCCTTGTTCCTGTCCCCGTCTCTACCCGTGTCCCTGCCCTTGCATCTGTTCCCGCCCATGTCCCTGCTTATGTCCCTGCCCTTGCCCCTGCCCATGTCCTTGCCCTTGCCCCTGACCCTACCCCTATCCCTACCCCTGTCCCTACCCCTGCCTCTGTCCCTGTCTCTTTCTACAACTACAACTATTATTACACTTGCGTCTTGTGTTCTCATACCGTTCGCATCGAATCATCATCGCGTCTATACAGATCGTCTTTATGGTCTTGGACGAAAACACGATGACTCTAACGAAAAAAATTTAATATATCAGAAAGGTTAACAGAAACACTTTTTTTTTCAATGATTTAAAATCCAAGGAAATAATCAACCATCAATGCACGCATTGTACCTAATATTACTCTGTACGTTTTATTATAACCTTATCAATCAATATTAATTTTAATATTTTACACTCTCAAAAAATAACGCAATGATTTTATTTTCAGCTTCATTACACGCGTCATTAACAGTGGATAATTGCCGTCAATGTATATTTAAATATTATTTATGCTTTCATACGAAGTTCTCTGCTTTTCCGTTACGGTATAGGTACACAATTGTGATATACTACTCAGTACTTAACGTAATAATCATGCGTGTTGTATGATTGAATATTTTATGACCGTCGTAGCGTTTAATGCATATTCTAACATAACTGACGATTTTGTCTGTATACTATACAAAGAGAAGAAAATTTATGTTATATTAAACCATAAGGACAGGGTTTTATCTATAGCGAGCCGGAAAATATCTCATCGGTCAGCCTTTTCGACCAAAGTAACAATAGAGCATCTCCTAGGAATATGCCTGATTCAATACCAACAATGCGTTAAACAGTCTATTTTAAGAGATATTCAAGAAAGAGTTTTACAGCCGCTCGTTAAAATTGAATCCATATCCGGTGGCGTTACTGCACAAGTTTTCAGGCGCTTGCGAAACTGGAGACCTGCAGACGTTAATAATATAGTTATCCACATGTGAGGAAATGTTGTATCAAATGGAAAATCGCTGTCAACAGTGCATGATGAGATGTCAGACGCAATTACCCGTGCACAATATAAATACCCGACATGCAAGGTATATATTTATACACAATGTTCTAGGATGTCGATCCTCGCCCCCTAAATCGTGTTCTGAAGACATGGCTCCGTTTTGATTGATGTGTACGCGTAACTTGTGTTTTTGTAGTGGTGAAACTGTAAGCGGGTATTACAACAGTAAATAAGCGGGGTACAAGTAGTTTGCTTAAAGCTATTAACAGTATCGTTCCAATCATCAAAACGAAACCATCGTCAGCTACGTCTCCAAGACAACAACAACGAGGAAACTCCCAGATATTAAATAAACGGAATTCAGAATCAACACGCCGTCAATGAAGAAACGTGCGAGGGCAAATGTACTGTAGAATCTGTACCCGTACTTATCATACAATAACTGACTGTTATTATGCACTGAGGGTAGACAACCAGCGCCGTTTCAGGAAATACTAGGACAGTGTGAGCAGAACTTTTCATAGCAATATTAATAGTTTAAACATTTTTAACATTTTACAGCTTGTATAAGTAGTACACGTGCGAATGCAATATAGAAAGCAATAGTTTAATCTGCAAAATAGTGTAAGTCGTAAGGATAAGACATCAGTTTTGAATACTACTATTTATAATGTTAATGATAAATTGTTCGTTAATCAAAGCAACGTATACGGTTGTAAATCTGCTTCAAGTGATGTATGTATAAATGGGTACAGTATTCAAAGCAATATTTCAAGTAAAAGCTTATCTTGTAAAAAATCAAGTCAAAACACCGGTATTTCAAATGAGATATGTGCATGTACAGTTAAACTAAATACGTGCACTGTCGACGATGTGGACTCTAACAGAAATTTTTCAGAGCTATCTGATATAATTCACAGGAAAAGAACTTAACCTAAAAGTTTCAGCTCTGCATTTTAGTCATTATCGATGAAATCAGCTGCAGTACCGTAAACCATTCAAAAATCTAATGTTGTTGTTGTACAATTAATCGGTGGATGCGATTTATTACAGAAGGTATCTTTATTGATTGTGCTAAACTGGGGCATTTTTCCAACTACTCTACTTCCAAAGATTCTATTATTTATATTTTGGAGATTATTTGTTCGGCATTAGTTATAGGGCATGTCGCTTTTAATAGAACGTGCTGATTTGTAGACGATATAGGCCTGTAGAAAACAGTTGAAAATGGCTCTTACTTTTGCTTGCGGTAAACATTATAGTGCCGCGTATGCTCTTTTCTTGCATATCGGATCGGCATTTCCGATGATTTTGCCCATGCTGGAAAAACCGGTCTGGCACCCCTTGTTCCCGCCAAATCAGTTACCCTCGGTGACGGGCATTACGATCTGTTCCTCGTGCTCATAACAGAAACTATTAGTCTGGCACCCCTCCTATGCCAGACGACTCTCCTGAATTACATATGACGTAACGTTATAAATATTGTGACGTCACTTTCCTAAACACAGCGGCGGAAAATCGTTTGTTTCTCGTTCACCTCGGGTGGGATTCCTTATCCACAACTCATGAACATGTTAGATTCACTTTATGCTGATTTGATGTGGAAGGAGCGATCAATTGTGTCTGTTTTTAAAAGATGTCTTTGAAGTTGAACTCTTACCTAGAAAAAGTTCTTCTTTTGTAAAACCAATATCAACAATTGCGTAAAGTATAATTCCATATGTACTATAATTCTAATCATTTTTACGAGAACGACTTATCCCATATTAATACTGGTTCGTTCAAAGCTAATAAATAATGTGTGCATGTTACGGTAGCCAAAGGAAAAGACGGTTTAGTAGCAAATAGTAAAGGGGTCAAAGTATGTGAATTGTTTCCTATATAAAGTATTGAGTTGTCTTACTATTTTGAATAAATACTACAGGCCTACTGCCGCCAGAAACGTTGAAAAACTGTGAAAAGGACGTATTTATGAAGCAACAATTCTATTCTGTTTGTACCTTTCCAAGAAGACACACACATGTCAATTTGTGATCATCATCGCTGTTTTCTGAAGTGAAATTTGCATCTATTAATTCACAAAATGCTATTTATTGTTCATAGGGCTGCACATTAAGATATGTGAAGTGAATAACAGGGTTGCAATACTTGCAGACTGGTCTCATTAGCTAGACTTATCTGTCTGCAACAGGGATAAATGGTGAAAATGGCGGAATGGGACAATTCAAACCATTAATTGAAATGATACCAGAAAATAGGTCGCTCGTTTGAAGAAATGCAATTGAATAAAATAAATACAATTTGTGTCAGCATGAAAAGGTTGCCAACACTTTCAGAAACATGATAGTTAAAGTCCAATGGGCACTTTACATACTCGTGAATAGAAAAATGAATTCACGAATAGAGTGTTCATTTTAATATTTTTTATTATTGCGACTCCTTATATCGTACTTTGTTTCTAATTATTCACACTGCTTATGGAGGCGAATCTATAGACAATAGAGAACATGATCTATCTACAATAGACCACAGTTACAATAGCGCAACAGAGCAAATAAATGTGTCAAAATATAAAATAGAAAGTGTACTGTTGACTAATATAATGACGTCATTTCTCAGAGGGTTATACTCTATCTGTAACATATTCTATTCTTGTCGCTTCTTCTTTGAAAAGTGTTTTTTACTTTTTGCATTGTCATTGAAAATATACGAGATGGATAGATGTGTTTATTTCCTTCAGCATTGAAAAGCATAACATTTATACAAAAGGCATATCCTTTGAACACCTGTAACGTAATAAAACGTATACGCGGGTTAAGACAGGTTTGGCCTTCCATAGAAGTGACAGTGACCGTATGGAAACGTTTTGTCTGTATGAATTTAAAGGCTATGCCGACAGCTCCTGACTGTTAAAACTCAGACGTCCGAGGCAAATGCTGACCTTTTAGACGACTTGAAAATGACCTTGGACACATTTTCCAGCTTTGAAAATTTTATTTTCCAAGTTCGCGTAGGCCCCTGTGGGATAGTGTTTTGAGCGCGTGCAAATATTTTTTCACAGACAAAGCGACATGTGTATCAAACTAGGTATATTGACTTTATGGACCGCTTGAAATGCCTCCCGTTAGAGTCCTGCGCAGGTTAGAGGCAGGGTGACCTGCGCGTGACCTCTGTAGGTGGGCCATGGTTTTCTTTATGTTCAGCTAATCTTTTGCTGACGTATACAACGCAGACGAAAGTGCCAAACGGGTCGGTTTCAACGGGCACGGTATAAAGTAAGAAATTAATAACATGTTTAACAACATGAGAGCATCCACATTCACTCCCGATGACCGGACCCCTTACATATGTAATCAGCAATTAGTTACAACAGAGAGCAGCCACATAAATACAAATACAGTCAACTCACGATGACCCGGACCCCTGACAGGGAACAAACCCAGATAGGCTTTACTTATACAGAACACATAATTACAAAAGCATTCTAACGATACATTTAACGATACATTGAAATATTATTTTTAACATCTACTTATCGATTTAAAAAGCAAACTTAGTAATGTTTTAGTACAAATAAAGGCGATTTCTGCCAGTAAGACGGTTTTCTTGGTAAAATATGAGCTACTTGTAATTGTGCGCCCCAATTTCTCGAAAATACTTAAGTAATTGCTCAGCTGAGAACGTTATTTTAATGTTTATTTGTCTTTAAAAATAAGAATATTTATTGTTGTTATTTCTAACGATAATCTATTTTTAATGAAATTAACATGTTGAAAGAACTGAAATATTTTAAATTACTAATTTCAAGTCAGATTGAGCGAAAAATTCATTTGAGTACAAGAATCTTAAGAATTTTCTTAGTAAAAAAGTACTTGCTAAAAACAACATTTCCTCCACAAATACTAACAAGTGTATATAATTGTACTAAAAGGGTAAATACGATTCTGACAAACTTGAATTCTTTAAATGATTAAACATGTAATCTGATATAAGTGTTGAAATAAGTTAAGCATGTTACTGAGTAATTACTTAAGTATTTTCGTGAAATTCGGGCTAAGGTCATAAAAACATATACTGAATAATAAATTATTCTAAATGACAATTTGGAATGAAATGTGTCTTTGACAAATCGGATAATGCATCAAAAAGTACCCATTGCTACTAATATAGATAAACAAAGCCAACAGTGATCCTCTTTACACATTTAAAATGTCAGTTCACATCCGAATTGCATAGCCCCACAGCTGTATCCGAGAGGGTTCGTTTACAGTACACAAACATACTGGATGCACAACTAGATTTTCGCAAAGTAACACTTTTTACACCTCGCTATTATTCTGTCGACGGTTAACATTAAAAAGTACACATAAATAAAAGTTTTGTAAATTTTCTTGCCACTGGCCACAAGCTTCCTGGTTTTATTAACATTCATAAATCCAATCTAGGGCGTTGTTTTTTTACTTTTAACAAAACGGGTTTATGTAAAATTGACTGCAAGTATGATTGGAAGGAAAGTGTCCCGACTATGAATGTTGTCAGTTTATACTTCTAATTCTTACTTTGAAAGAAGTCTGTATACATCAGGCTCAAAGCAATGTATTTGCCTATCGTGATATGTAAATCATGTCACCCTAAATAAAGTATATGTTCTGTTCATAAAAATGAAAACATGTTTCAAAGATTTTCGAGGGCAATGCAATTGTCTGACACGTTTGAAGAGGTCAGTGTTTGCGTTTTGCTTAAACTGTTGTATTTATTTTATGTAAAACATATAAGCTCTTTCTAATGTATGAAATTTTAGTGGGTAAATATTTGTTACAAGATACGTGTAATTTTCAGTTTTATTTACCACCCAGCTTGACTATTGGCTCACTGTTGATGCTCGTACTATCGTTGAATACAATGACAACGCATTATAGTTTCATTCTATTGAAATCGCCATTGGCGCGAGTAATTGTAACAAATAGCTAAAGATACAAATACCATGTCGTCTGGTACCGTCAATATTGTAAATAGTTCCAGTCTTCCCGTTGCTTAATAAGTCCTTGAATATCAGATACAGCAGCGGTGATCCTTCCCAGCAATGATGCAGGGAACGCGCCACCCGCTCATATACTGATCCCATGTTCTACGGGTATATAGAAATATTTTATATAAACATTTATGAATGTCCCGTAGAACATGAGATCAGTATGTTGGCGGGTGCCGAGATCCAAACACCAACCATCTGTGGTTATATGTCCGATTTCCTTGGTATTTTACACAGCTGATAACATTTCTGTCCAGTTCTTTAAATGTTATTAAAGTTACACTCAATCAACTTATAAGTATCACAAATTGCCAAACGTATGTTCGTATTTTAGAGTTTTATCATTGGTACCGGATAATCCAAATGATCAACGCCCCAAGAAGAGTTTAGTTATTTTAGGTTTCGGGGGATATTGCAAGAACGTGTCCCATTCCAGAAACATCCCGGTATTCAGCACCGATACATGGGACCTCGGTTTTTATGAAAGAACATTAGTTATGTTAGTGGAGGAGCGGGAGATCGAACTTGCGATCCCTGGATTACAAGTCCTGTGCGTTACCACTGGACTACTGATCTACTCCTGACGTGGTTTGTTTTTATGGTGGCTTATTTCTGCCATTCCGTTCTCACACCTCAAAACGACATGTTAAGCGCGCCCATACGACAAATGACATATTTATATTTTCTACAAATCAAATATATGTCGTACTGGTGTGTTGGCGCCCTGCCCCCGCCAACGCGACAAATATGTCATTTGTCGTATTGGCACACTTGACACACTCAGATGTGCCAACACGCCAGAACGAAATGACAGAAATCAGTAACCATACACAAATAGAGCGATACTTCACAAATGTAGTGAAACTTATCCTCGTTGACATTTTGGCATGTGTATGAACGGCAGATTCTTTGGCAAGGCCTAAAACATCATTTGCAGTCTTATAACGTTCAAACAAAAAAGTTCTTACTTGGAAAAAATACGAAATTACACTTTTAACTAATGACCCCAAAATGCACAATTTCTCCCTCGTAAATCATTGTAACAGGCCTCACATAGAAAGAAGATGCTTTCATAATGAAAGTGATTCAAACGTCAATGAGTGTAAAGGTTCTGTTGCACATCATGTTAACTTTTACGTTGTCAAAGCCAAATGTCTATAAATGTAGTAGTTCTCCACGTTTTACTTTTACGTTGTCAAAGCCAAATGTCTATAAAATGTATTTAGTAGTTCTCTCCAAAGTCAAATGTCTATACCTGAAGTGGTTCTCCGCGCTTTACTTTTACGATGTCCAAGGCCAAATGTCTATAAATGTAGCAGTTCTCCGCGGTCTACTTTAACGATGTCCAAAGCCAATGTCTGTAAATGTAGTAGTTCTTTACGCTTTACTTTTATAATGTCCAAAGCCATATTTCTATAAATGTAGTAGTTCTTTACGCTTTACTTTTATTATGTCCAAAAACATATTTCTATAAATGTAGTAGTTCTTTTACGCTTTACTTTTATTATGTCCAAAGCCACATTTCTATAAATGTAGTAGTGCTTTACGCTTTATTTTTTTTTTTCCAAAAACCCCCCCCGCCACATTTCTATAATGTAGTAGTTCTTTCCGTTCTCCCCCTTTACTTTTATTATGTCCAAAGCAAATTTCTATAAATGTAGTAGTTCTTTACGCTTTACTTTTATTATGTCCAAAGCCAAATTTCTATAAATGTAGTAGTTCTTTACGCTTTACTTTTATTATGTCCAAAGCCAAATTTCTATAAATGTAGTAGTTCTTTACGCTTTACTTTTATTATGTCCAAAGCCAAATTTCTATAAATGTAGTAGTTCTTTACGCTTTACTTTTATTATGTCCAAAAAAAAGCCACATTTCTATAAATGTAGTAGTTCTTTACGCTTTACTTTTATAATGTCCAAAGCCACATTTCTATAAATGTAGTAGTTCTTTACCTTTTTTTTTTTTTACGTCCAACCCTTTCTTTACGCGCTTTTTTTATTATGTCCAAAGCCAAATTTCTATAAATGTAGTAGTTCTTTACGCTTTACTTTTATTATGTCCAAAGCCAAATTTCTATAAATGAAGTAGTGCTTTACGCTTTACTTTTATTATGTCCAAAGCCAGATTTCTATAAATGTAGTAGTTCTCCGCGCTCTACTTTAACGATGTCCAAAGCCAATGTCTATAAATGTAGTAGTTCTTTACGCTTTACTTTTATTATGTCCAAAGCCAAATTTCTATAAATGTAGTAGTTCTTTACGCTTTGCTTTTATTATGTCCAAAGCCACGTTTCTATAAATGTAGTAGTTCTTTACGCTTTACTTTTATTATGTCCAAAGCCAGATTTCTATAAATGTAGTAGTTCTTCCCCCTCGCTCTTTATTATGTCCAAAGCCAGTTTCTATAAATGTG
>JAFMSR010000001.1:23923673-24108673 GCA_022818135.1 Saxidomus purpurata | reverse complement strand
ACACATGTCACTGCACACTGGTGTCGGATGTACGCATGTCATTAACCATCTAAATTATGCTAAAGTAGTCTGCCAGTCATTTACAACAATTTCTCGAGATTTGGTTTTATTTCAATATGTTCACATATTAGTTTTTTTGTCGTGTATATACGAAACAGCGGAAGCATATTTGTGTTTAATTACGCTAGAGAATTTCCAAATTCAATTCAATTCAAATATCTTATGCTGCTTAGAGAGAAAGAAAAGCTTTATATACATGTGCGTTCTGTGTTGTTCAGTTGCGTTCTTTATATACATGTGCGTTCTGTGTTGTTCAGTTGCGTTCTTTGTATACATGTGCGTTCTGTGTGGTTCAGTTGCGAACTTTATTTAGGTCAGTTATGATTATTCATTTTTTAAAAACAAACACAACGAAGATAAACTCATGTTTGCCCTCGGTAGATAACAGTACTAGAAAAGATATGATAATTACATTATAATCCGCCGATCTGTCCTATCTATAACTACCCTAGTCATATCATTATTTATGTTCAGATTGTGGTTAAATCACTTTAAGGATTGCAGTCAATTAAATGGTAAGTGACTTTTTGCAATACATCCATCAAACATTCAAATTAAGGAGAGAAATCAAGCTCGTGTTAAGATATTACCTTCGTATATTTTACTTTTGAACATTTAAAATGGTCTCGCGTTTATTTTATTTGACCCACTACTGGATTGTTCCTAATTTAAGCGTCTTTTTAACATCCGGGTGGTGAGGCAGTATTCACGGTCAGTCAGGAGCAAAAAAGGAAATATATAAATTATTACTGGAATTGATTGTTCATCATTGTTTTCCGCACGGGGGACAGCGATGATCCAATCGATATTTTCCGACGTGTGGATTTGCGACGTGAGTAACTTGTGCACGGGAGGGGAATTCGACTTCCTTCAGGCTCAACCCACATACATTAGGCATGTAAATCAAACACTTAGCCCTAGAAGCTAAACTAATGTTTTGCACAAGGATTGAGAACTAGAAAATTTGTCTCAGTCCCCAGCCTTACAACTATCATCATCCCATCATACCCCGCCCTTATTGCGGCAAAATAACTGAAAGAAGCAGTTTTAGATATCAGCTTTAATCTTGATATTAACTCCTTTTAACAAATTTACCGTGGATCGCGAATTATCAAAAATGTCAGTTTATTCTCGTAGAAATAAACTGTACATGCATCTGAATGAATAATGGTAGAATATTGAAGAAACCTGGGTATCAAAATGTCTGCATAAAAAGGTCATCGTATTTTTAATTTCATCTGACACTCGAAGGAAACTATTCTGCGTTGAAGCTTATATTGACTTTAGTTAAATGCGACCCCCGTCTTTTTACAAGCCAGACTGAAACACGTCAAAATAATGAACGGCTTGTGATTTCAAATATCTTGATTATTTGTATAAAATATCTGGTGCAAAAACTGGTGTCATCTCAACAAAACATTTTGCAAAATATACCGTAATTTGATTTATTTTTTGTATGACAAAAATGTGTTCAGGTATCATTATAATGATTTAAACAGACACAAAAAATTGTTTACGCAAGCAGGATGTTGGTAAAAAATGTTGAAATAGTTTGAATTATGTTCTTATGAAAAAAACTATTCATGATAAAAACGGCGATGCAATGTACATGTATGTAAATGTTACTTTCACGGTAAGGTGAAAACAGCCTATTAACACTTTCGCGCTTAGTACGGGAAAACATTTTAAATTGTTACGCACAGTCGTCCTCGTACATTTCGCGATTGTGTTTCCGGCGTAGTTCTGGATTGCAAACGATTCACATCGCCTGCAAAAATGGTCGGCTGGTGATAATATATGCACATTGAGCCACCGTACAGTTAAGTTTTATTTCAGTTTTATAAAAATGCAACTTTTTTTTTTGCAAATATGCACATGTTATACACCATTTTAAAGGTAAAGAAAAGCAATGATACTATTTAATACGTCGTGTTTTCACCCTGAGGATTATTTGTCGCGTTGTCGGAATAGAGCTTGTTTTTAGCTCGTCTGATTAAAAAAGAAAATGACAAGCTATAATTGTCGTCACTTGATTGTCCGCGTCGTCGTCTTCGGCGTTGGTTAAGTTTTGCGTTAAGGTTACTTACTTACTTACTTACTTACTTACATGGAAACTATCAAAGCTATCACTTTGAAACTTGGGAAACTTGTTCATCTAATACCCTTCTTCACATTCTATGCTTAAGATGCCGAGTGTGACCTGGTTTTTTTGGGGTAAAAAAAACATGAATCTTGATGGATTTTTGTCGATTTTGAGATTTGGACATAGCTTCTTCGTTTTTTTTTGCTAGACTGATTTCAAATTTTCACAAACAATCTATGGATAATGTACTTCAACACATCAAATGGGATTTTTGAGTCATACATTGGAAGTGGGAGAAATATTTAAGTATTTTTGGACTTTGTCATTTTCAACTTGTCTGATTTTTTAAAAAGTTTTGCGTTTAAGTCGCTTACATACAAACTATCAAAGCTATCACTTTGAAACTTGGACTACCTGTTCACTATCAACTGTACAATAAAACGAAGGAAAAGTTTACAAGTTACAAACCCTGTTATGTATTTTGACTGGATTATTGCCTCTTCTTAACTTAGAAAGTTTCACACACACAATATTTTTGAAACAGTGAACATAATGCAACCAAACTTAGTGTATAGGAAGTATTTATGAGTATATTTGTAATTACTACAATTGTATCACTTCTCGGTGAGATATATTCCATATCCACTCAAAACAAACAAAATCTCACAAAAGTTACCACACACTAAGTTTGGTCACAATAATTCAATTGCAACTAAAGATATTGTAGTTTTCGAAAATTTTGACCTTGACCCCGGGAGCCCCAAAACACAAACCCAACTGAAAACTTACTTACTCATGGTCAGTAGATGCACATGAAGGTTGAAAGGTCAAGGTCACATAGGCCTTTGTTGGTTTGGCTTTACATATCAAAATAGGCTGCTTATTTTCTCAGTTATTTGTCGATTTCTATTGATAATTTTATTGGGTTTTTTTACCTTTTTTGTTGTCAATATGTCATCATTATTTTTCTTCATTTTAGCTTCATTGGTGTGTTATGTAGTAGCCATTGCAATAACAACCTTGGCGCTTATGACTCGTGTTCCGTTTTTTTCCTAACCTCTAACGACACGGTTCCAGTTACTTATTGATGCACACTGTGTAGTTTGCTCTGCCAGACCGCATGAACAGTGTGATGGTGGACATTAGAAACTGTGAGCATTGAGTCTGCTTAATCTCCTACCTTGACTCTTCAGAGTGACTGCTCTTGTTTCACCGGTTACTAAATCATCCTTATACTTTTGCCTTAGCTATGGCATAACTCTATGTACTGAAGGAAATTGCATAAAATGAGAGAGGACATTTAAGGGAAGTGCAGTGCCCAAGAATCATAACCATTATATAACCTTGTTTGTGAATTAGCTCCCTTTTAGTTGCTGTAAATGTTTTGTCAGATCATCTTACTTCAATATGCAACTATTTTACACAAAACTTTGAATATGGACAATGTTTGCAGTGAATGCAATTACAGCGCTCAAGAACTATTCGCCACCTACGAGTGGCAGCTCGTGTTTCTAAACAAAAATTCACTGTGGTGCACTAGCGTAACTATATTATTATTTGCTGTCTCCATACATAAATAATGAAGTTATTTACAACAAAATGTTCACTGTCGACAAGAGTTGTTTCAACTTGTTAACTTTTTCGGGTCTTAGCTGGCGCGATTCGAACGTCAGAACCCATGTATCAGCTCATACAGCAATTGGCATGTAATTATAGCGAAAAATACAGAACACATATCTATAATAATAATAATAATAATAATAAATTCTTTATTTATCGAAGGCGTACAATTTATTCCACTGTTATTTCAAGAGTACCGGGTCAATGTACATGTATGTGTGTGGCGGATAACATTTTGAGATAATTGAATTATATAACGCTTTTGTTATATATCATCTCGCCAGAATGACGGTATTGCTTTTACAATCGCGTTGATCATATGTGTTATGAATCATATGTTATCACTTTCGTATGATAAAGTGTCCCAACAGACAGGTGGCTGACTTCGTACAGATAGTACCAAAGTACTCTGGTTACCGACACCATATTGTAATTACGAAAAAAATGTGTCTTGGGCGACTGACACACCTGTGTGAAAACGACACACGCTGTATTTGCGAGCGACGGATTTGAAATTAAACTTTCATTATAAATTTCATAGCAGAATTCAGGCCGAAAACATAATACAAAGTTTGTGCAGTTTTGTCCACAACATGGTTCTTTCATGGATGCTAACATAATTATTTTACTTTCTCGCGAACATTTCACCGAACTATGGCAAACGCATCTATTTTAGAACGTGACAATAAATTATAGGCGAGTTCGATTTGAATAACTCATGTGTTTCCTATTTGCTATTTTGCGTCAAATACAAGTGTACACGTAAATAAGAATTAAAATGACTTCTTGTGACAAAGTGGTTTTTACCCTCCGTACGATTGTAGTTACATAACCCTTGAAAATGACCATATTGGGTTGTGTCAAGAAGCGTAAAGCGCAGTAGATGCTTCGGAAACACCTAAGTAATTAGTTACAATTTATTATTTATCTTTGACCAGACAAACATGTATAAGAGGGATATGGATAGTCAAAAGGGGTTATTTATTTTTACAGATTTCCTCTATTTTCAAACGTACCTGTTTAACCATCTTTTTTAATTGTCTAGATAAGCATATGTATCAGAGACGGTTTTTTTAGCTCGTCTGATTTTTAAAAAAAATGACGAGCTATTGTCGTCACTTGATTGTCGTCGGAGGAGGAGGAGGAGGCGTTGGTTAAGTTTTGCGTTTAGGTCACTTACTTACTTACATGGAAAATATCAAAGCTATCACTTTGAAACTTAGGACACTTGTTCATCTAATACCCTTCTTGAATTTTGATGGATTTTGGTTGATTTTGAGAATTGGACATAGCTTCTTCATTTTTTGTTCGATTGATTTCAAATTTTCCTCAAACAATAAATGGATAATGTACTTCAACATATTAAACGGGTTTTTGAGTCACACATTTGGAGGGGGAGGGGGGTATTTTAGTATTTTTGGACTTTGTCATTTTCAGCTAGTCTGAGTTTTGCAGTTTTGCGTCTGGATCACTTACATGCAAACTATCATAGCTATCACTTTCAAACTTGGAATACCTGTTCACTATCAAATGTACTATAGAATAAAAGATTTTTACAAGTTACATAACCCTGTAATGTATTTGGCTGGATTATTGCCTCTTCTTAACTTTGAAAGTTTCACACACACAATATTTTTGTAACAGTCAACATAATGCAAACAAACTTAGTGTATAAGAAGTATTTATGAATATCTTAAATTGGATTGTATTTTATGGTGTAGTCACACTCTAGCGTATGATAGAAACGTATGTATTGCGTGTGAAAATTTAGAAAAATGACTTATACGCACAGCTTTCGAGCGTTTAAACCCGAGCTATCGACGACAGTCCTTTACAAACGTATGAATAGCGTATGAACAGCGTTTGTATAACGTATAACCGGCGTACAGGTAGCGCATGAGAAACGTTTGCGTACGTGTGTGAGCGTATGTCAACTTATGTCACCGTCAGTGTAGCGTTTATCACCGTATGGGTAGCGTATGCAAGCGTATGAGTAACGTATGCATAACGTATGTGAGCTTATGAGTAACGTTTGAGTAGCGCATGACGCAAAGTCAATGCAAACTTCAGACCGGGCTCCAGGGAAGGCCTGTACCTAGTATGCTGTTTGGTGATCCTTGGACCCACCCTCTGTAGCAGCTCATCATACATCTCAGGGGGCATACGCGAGAAGTTTTTGAACGATCTTTGGTCCTCATTTCTGAGTTCAACCATAAGCTGGTCATACAGGCCAAACTGACGTCGTCGTCCAATCCATGGTCTCACCCAGATTTGGCGTCTTATTCTCCTCCTCCTTCTCCTTCTTCCTTGTCTTCTATTTCGTTGAGCATAATAAATTGTTAAATTTATAAGTTCGTAATGGAGAAGAGCTACCTCCATCGTCTCTCTGTCGATCTACAACTGACGAAGATGAGGAAATGGGACCCTATATATATTTACAGCTCAACTGGCCACTTTCATGCCATCGTATGAGATGCGTACTTGACATATGAGTAACGTACCTTTAGCGTCACTCTAGCGTATCAAGCTTATGTCTAGCGTATGATGAGCATATGCTATACGCTCGCATACGCTGAAAATTTTTGAACATGTTAAAAAAAAAAAAAAAATTTGGCCTCTGCGTATAAGAACGCACACTGACGTATGTCAGCGTGCTTGGAACGTAAACGACTTATGCCTAACATACCCCTAACGTATATCTGCGTATGCGAGCGTATGAGTAATTTTTATCGTACGCTCACATACGTTAATGCCATACGCTATAGTGTAACTGCACCATTAGGGCTCCTGGGGTCAAGGTCGCTGTTACTGAAAATAGGAAAACAGTAATAAATTGAATATCTTTAGTTAAGGTTGACATAATGTAACCAACTTTTGTTTGTGGTAAGTATGTTAAAAGATAGGGTTGGGTTTTCGGGCTCCTAGGGTCATTGTCAAGGTCACTAACTAAAAATAGAAAAACAGTTATATATTCAATATCTTTAGTTACAATTGACATAATGTAACTAAATTATTAAGTGTGTAATACATATGAATAAAGACTTTTAAATTAATTGTGATTGTGTTTGGGGCTCATGGGGTCAAAGTCCAGGTTTTTCTTCTAAAAATAGAAATATGGAGAAAAAAAACAATATCTTTAGTTGCAATTTAATTATTGTGACCAAACTTAGTGTCTAGTTATCATTATGATCATTATGAAAACCTTTTGTGGGATTGTGTTCTGTGGTCAAGGTCCAGGACACTGTTACTTAAAAAATGGTGATAAATAAACTTAAGAGGATAAAATCAGACGAGCGTCCGGCACCCGCAGGCGGTGCTCTTGTTTAAAATATGAATGTTTTTTACAAGGAAAAAAAACGGAGCATTCTTTTCAAATGTGCTGCATACCACCAACTTATTTTGAGTAACAATCATGAAGCTTACTGATAATATAAGTGCACACCTGGGGTTTTATTTGTTCAGTGAAATTAACCATAACAGCTGGGGTAATGTCACTCGACTTAAATAAATAGAAAGATCAGTTTGGTTAGCCGATAGCTGATATAGGGCACTAGAGTCCTATGTACACATTTCTAATAGTACTTAGATATATCTTACATTGTCTTTGGGTTTTAGAACGGAGGGCCCCTGAGCGCAACCACTTGTCAAATGGAACATTCTTTGAATAGACACTGTAGAAATTGCAACGTACTATCGAGTCCATTCTGAATTCGGGAAAGTGATCATGTCGGTTACCATGACAACTACTTTTCTGAATCGAACAGAATCAAAAGTTTTGAACAAATGACATTTGTAGAAGGTTAAAGAATGGAATATTGCTGTGAAGTTTGGTTGAAATTGGCTTTGTAGCTAAGGTGATATCGTTTGAAGCATAAAAATGGAAGACGTATGTCCAACGATCCTAAAACATGAACGTGGACACTCCAGGTACGCCTGCGCACTAAATACTAAAGCTGAGCCGACTGCCAGATCTCATCAACCTCGAATGAGGAAGATGGACCTTAAAATCATATACAAACAAACAGGTGTTAAAGGGACTGGTCTCGTGATTCATTACAAAACTGAAATTATCAGTTTATGAATCCCAAGTTAAACATTTGGGATAGAACAGAAAAGTTTGTTTAAGATGGTGTCGGTTTGGATGACCAGCGTTTTACAAACGACGCCAAGAAAAAATTGTCGTCTAGGTCACAGTAAATGATAAAAATCAATTCAATTGAGATAATGATCACTTGAGAAAGTCGACTTCTGTAACAGTAAAGGAAGTCGGTATTTGAATACTTTTAATATTTCTATTTGTTTATTTAGTCTATAGCTAGAAGCCGTACAAAGTTTTATCTGTACATTTTACGGGTTTCTGACATATATGTATGATAGTGATATTAGATTATAGTAAGTAGCAAAATATTTTGCTTCATCTACCGCCCTGTCGTTTGGGAGATGTGATGACTATATCCGTTCTTCCAACGTATTAAAGGGATTGTGTTAGAATAGGTCCATATGTAAGAATGCCCACTTGCCTAAATATGCTATCCTCAAATATGATATTCTCTTTAAAAATAAGTATAATTACTGCTACTGATGCTTTCTGGGAAGTTTTATAGAAATTCATGAGGTGTTAAGGACAGAAGAAAAGGTAAAACAAGCATGTGTCTGTGCATAATAAATTAAGTATGCAAATGATTTTTGCCCGGCCCGGCACAACACGGGACAGAGTACTAGTGTAATATAATATACTAGTGATATTTTAGCCACTTGTACCTAAGTAACAGCTTATTCTAGAACGATGCCCATAAAAACAACCAACAACAAATATTTCAACACCAGCTTCTTTGAAAAACGTTTGTTTAGCGAGTGGGTCGTTAGATCCACTTGCTTTTGAAATGCGCATTTTGAAAAGCACTTTATATAAATCCAATCCATGACAGTCTGAACCGCCAGAGGCTTTCCATTAAAGCTTAAACTTCGGCAAGAGGAACAGAAAATAACTTTCATAATATGAACGTGAAAATGGATTTGAAAGCACATTCGTTACCGGTCAGAGAAAGGTATTAAGAAAATCTTTGAACTGCACAACTTATAGAAACTTTGTATGCATATGTCGCGAGTGCTATGCATCACGTGATCGACCAGACAGGGAATGGTAAAAATGTTCTGCTGTGCGTACGTGACATCGGACTCTGTGATATTTGAGGAAAAAACGTCTCGAACTGGGTTATGTTATATTTTGTAGACATATCAAAACACTCCATTGTGTACCATTAACATTTGCACATTAATTATATTTTATGTAAAAATTGCGTTAAATTTTCAGAGAAATGCTCTGCCCCGGTGTTAAAAGGTAGCCTGACAGAAAACAAATGAATCATTTCACAGATTTGATGAAACTATGAACTTTGAAATGCTCGGTGTTTAGACTCGGAACTATAATGCCCCATACATTCTCTAAAACCGATCAACCTTGCTTTAATGAAATGGAAAGCTGTTTTGTAGCTCAAAAGACGATTTAGAACGGACTCATATACTCATAAATCATCTGTGAACCTATATATATACGTGAAAAATTCAAAAACATGTGCCGGAAAAAAATAAAAAAAAAAAAAATTTTAATTATAAATTTTTTTTTTTTTTTTCAAAACATTTTTTTTTTCCCCCTCCATTTTTTTATAAAAAAAAAACACCCCCAAAAGACAGGCAATGTGGAATTATCTTTGCCTTGCCTAAGGACACTGCCGACATGGCGATGGTAGGGATCAAAGCCGGAGCCCTTCGATCCTGAGACGAACGAGCTCCCTCTGCACCACTGTGAACCTCTTGCCGTCAGCACTTTGATTTACTTAGTATAAAGATAGCGGGCCATCATTTAAAAAAAAACATTATACCATTACTTTTAATATCTCTAAACTTGGTTTAATTCAGTGCTAAAACCAATAAAAGTGGCTCATTTATTGATCTACTGAAACCTTTAAAACGGAAAAAATAAGATCATTGAACTTTGTCGTGAGATCATAGTTGTGTATTAGTAAAGCAACATAAGTAATCATTTAAAATGTATAATATTATTTTTCTCATGTGTGTTTCCGATCTCAAGATTTACGAGTGTTTTTAGAAGCCGTTCATTATCTGAGTAAGATGTTTTCCAAATTGTATAGATGAAGGGTGTCAGTGTCTCGCAGTCACGTGCGTTTAGCGCGAGATGTTACAGATCCTTACACTAAATGTTATTTTGTTTGAGTATCTGGTTACGACTAACTGAGAATATTGTCATCGTCGTCTTGCGTTACATTAATCAATTACAGAAAGCGAAGCCATGGTATCATATCGTAATACAGTGACCTAATTTTGTTAACTTTTGTCACCTGTGTCATTATTTTTGAGAAAATATTTGAATTTGATGGTTTTGATTTAAACCTCCCCTGTGAGGTAAACTATTATCAATTTATGTTTTATAATACCGGTGGTTTTAATATATACGGATGTGATCAAATACTTTGAAAAAAGAACTTTTGTCAGTTCTATTATGGAAAATAGACTGAATGCAGGATGCAGGTCAATGACCCTTGTAATATGTCGTCTTTCAGACAAAGGTGTCTGCCATTTTAATGTGGATGTTTAATGGGTGTACTTCTCACTTCATTGTAGTACAGATTTTTGTTTATATTACATGTATATGAAAATATTGAAATAAGCAGGAAATTAATTCACTTTTCGGAAGAGTTCAATTTCATCTGTGAGTTTTTAAAATTCTAATTACCAATAGAACATAACTACAGGAATTGATAAGTGCAGTGTGTTTAGCTTACACTGACGAAGAGATATACATGTGAAAGAAAACAATATCATACAATTTAAGGGGAGTTAAGCTTAACATGTGAAAAGTTACAATGTTTCAAACTGAAAACTAAATATGACCAACAATCTTTAACGTGCTGGCGGCAAGTTAATTATCAATGGATGCTGATCAGCCTGCACATGGTAAAGGCAAAAGCAAGGTTAAAAGTCCTGTTTCTCACACAATCGTGATGACGCCTTTGCCTGTCTAAGAAATAATCGTGATTATTTGCATTGTTAAAATGAGTAGGCGGATCAGAATCACAACGAAGTCTGTGCATACAATGCAACATTTTTGGAAAAGTGTTTCAATATTCCTTGGTGTTTCATTGCGATCTCCGGGTACGGCCTTTGTTGCTATAGAGAAATGCCTGTCATAACAACTATGATAGGAAACTCTACATAATAGATTAGTTTTGTTAAGGTACTGAGAGTAGCTTTCACTTTCGCTTCGTTTTATCTAATTACCACCCAAATTAATGAAGATGAATTCCTTGCAATTAATGTAACACGCGGCATTTCACATCTGGGGTATTCTTTCTATTTTCAAGAAAATTTTAGCTTCACATAAAAGGTCTTTGTTTTTCAAATGTGACCTTTCGCCTTAGGCGTCATCTTGAGCATACTTGAATAACAAATGACCTTAAAGTTGGAAATACTCAAGTGCCTCCGTTTCCAAGACTATAATAAAGAGGGATCTTAAAGAACGAATATTAAGCCCCTAATCTGTGGACCTTTTCATTTTTAATAAGCTCGTGAACGGGCATTCTTTTCGGGTAATCATTAATAGCACCGCATTCATCTGGATGGGTGATTCCTGTTTTAGACTGCTGACTTTAATCACGTATTAGGGTACGATATTGCCTTAAAAGTGGAGTGAAAAAATGTGTTGACTCATTTATTTAAAAAAAAACAGTAATGCTTGATATATTCTTACTCTTTTATTCTTAACTGCTGCATTTTATTTTAATGACTTAATTTTATTTTTTGACTTTTTAATAAATATTCTGTTTACTGTTTAAGGAATAACTTTACACTTTGTGACGAATTAATTTTACTTTTCATAAAATGCGCATTTTTTTTCTTGTAAAGCAAGCAGTCATTTTATTTCATGGATAATCGGTGAGATAAACATAAAGAGGCAGAAAATACTGGCAATTACGGGAAACCGTGAACTTTAAATTATTATAATTTTCTGTGTAGGATGTATGATGACTTTATTTTACGAAATCTCATCTAATTGCTTTGATTAGTTACACTACATAAAATTGGTGTTATTTTACTTAAATTGAATTGCATCTTTGAAAATTCCTTATACTGAAAAAGTTTAATGGCTAAGGCTATCATCACCACATCACTACCTGGTACTGAAGGCAAACATAGAGACGTGTTATTTAAAAATTCATCTTTACCCTCGCGTTGATTTTCGTTACAGGATTACGGTTGAGAAAAAGAGTACACGTTTGAAATGACGGTGACAACGCTTAAATGGATTGCCATAGCAACTGTTACAGTTTTGGTAAGTTAACAATTTGCTTGATTCACTGAAATCTTCCGGAACAGTAAATACATTTCAGTATGATGATTTATTTTGGAGAATTAAGTCCGTGGAAACTTGTTTTAATTGTCCGAGAAAAAGATACATGATTACTCTCATATAGAGATACAGGTTGCCAATTAAGAAAAGCTGAAATTCGGATATATTGTAACTGGTCGTAATATATCAGGACCCAGATTGAATAGTAGCTCTGATTCACTGAGTCCCATTTTCTATGACAGAGTATCTTAGATTGTTTGCTTTTTTTGCTACTGTTTTGGTGCTTTATTTGTTTCTTTATTTTCTCTTTTTTATCTTCACCGAAAGGCCTGTAGGGAATCACGACGATAGTCGCCACTCTGTCTGTACGTCCGTCCGATATTTTACTAGAGCATAACGGGAATATCATTAAAGTGATTGAGTTGATATTTCATACAATAATATAGGTCATTGAGAGGAAGTGCAGCAACAAAGAACCATAACCTCAGTTTCCTTCTTTTTTAATTATCATCCTTTATATTAAAAGCTTTTTAGTAGCATGCCTCATATATTTATTCTTTATCTCGAAAAAGTATTGAAAGGATTAAGTTGATACTTCACACATTGAGAGAGTCTGGTAAGCTAGTAAGAGGGGTGCAGAGACCATAACTGTAACCTTTCCCATTTTGTAATTATCTCCCTTTATTTATAACATGCTTGTCCGGAGTATAACTCAAAAACTATGTAAAGGAGTGAGTTAAATTTTCACACAGTGATGGATGACATTGAGAGGGAGTGCAGTGACCAGGAACCATAACTCTAGCTGACTCAGCTCCATTTATGGTATGAACTTATGCTTGTCCGAAACATAATTAAATCAAAGCGCTGTGAGCGCTGAAGGCCAGTGGGCTCTAAATTAACTCCCCTAAAACAACTTTTGACCTTCGTGATTTGCGCTGAACCTTACCTAAAGCGCGGGTCGAAATGTGCAGAGGGCGAAATTTAGTATATGACACAGAATTAATGATTCACAAATATATGGGTGGCAGGGAAGTTTGTTTTATTGTAAAACGTACGTTTAATGAAAAATAATCACATGGTCAACAATATCAAATGTTTGAGAGAACAATCAAAATAATTCAATCTGAACTTTGTTCAACTTCAAGCGATATCTGATGTGGATCGAAAATTTTTGTGTACCAAGGACAAGACCTTGAAACACAAATAAACAAAGCAATACCAGCAATGAAATATAAATACATTTGTACAGTACTGTACAATGTGTATAACAGAGAAAACCCAAAATGATTCTTGGTTACCTTGTAGTTGTAATCGGTGAAACCGTTCACTGGGCCTTGACATGCAGCGTCCTCGATAAATGGCGGGTGATTTTGATCACGTGAGTTCCTTCTCGGAATGTACGTACATTATATCTTTTTTTTAAAGATATTTATTTTTAGGTAAATATATATCTAATCGTTCGTAAATAAGAAAGTTGTCAATGAAATAACATCAGAAATTTGAAAATCAAACTATCGTGCCCCGTACTTTTCCGTAAATATCCGTACTTTTCCGTGATATGCATATGATTCTTCCGTAATCAGCTTACAGTGCAGTAATTTCTAAAACAGAAAAAAAATGTGTAATGCAGACCTTTCTGTAATCGCTTGAAGTTGTATGTACTGTTTTTATGTTATACTGTATGTTCTTATCGTATGCGACATTCAAACAGAAGATTGATCTGGTCTGTCTTGCACTACTTTCCCATAGCGCATGTTTACAGTTGTTATTCGCACATAGCACAGTTAAGTTGTCTGCAGTGTTTGAAATGTGGTATGCTATCTTAGGCCTAGGGGCCTTTCAGTCCCCAGGCCAAAAACCATGAAATATTTATTATACATAGTGATAGAAAATACTAGGAGTAATTACAGTGTCTTATAACATTAATTCGGCCTTGTCTCAATTTGAATAATCCGCCTTTATCATGTGAAATTTAGCTTGTAGCTCAAAATCTGTTCAACAAATTTATATATATAATATGTACATGTACATAGTGATAGAAAATACTAGGAGTAATTACAGTGTCTTATAACATTAATTCGGCCTTGTCTCAATTTGAATAATCCGCCTTTATCATGTGAAATTTAGCTTGTAGCTCAAAAACTGTTCAACAAATTTATATATATAATATGTACAATGTATATATGTAAGACGGTGAAAGAGGATACGTGTAAGAGAAGTGCTGTGTAAAGAACAACATTACTTTATCCGGGCCTATGATATTGAATTACGTCCATTAATTATTACCCGCCCAAAGCTAGAGGGGGTGTAGGAATGGTCTTTGCCCGTCTGCCAGTCCGTCTGTAACATTTCGTGTCCGATCCATAACTCGTTAACCACCTTTATTTTCATATTTCTTTGGTCAGATAGTCATCTCATCGAAATGTGCTTAATCCATGTCGTAACGCCGCCCGCTCAAGGTCAAGACAATACGTAGGGGGTCATTGGTTTTTCGAATCCTATCCTTAACCCCAAAACCCTTTTAAGAATTTTCATTTAACTTTGGTCAAATTGTCATCTCATATCATCAAGACTACGTGTAGAACCTATGTCCCAACCTCAATATTTTATTTTGGTTGTCTTCAATTACTATTTTCATGTAAATAAATTGAAACTTGTTAAGTATTCATTAGCAAGAACAGAACATGTGTGCTGTATTCCTGAAAACGCAGGCGTCTGTGAGCATCGGTGTTACAGATTCTCTTGGTTTCCATACTTCTTCATTATGTACAATGACATGAATGAAAAGGTTACTTTATCGTACGTAGATGACTAGATGGTGCATCATTATAAATTGTTTTGTGGAATCTTACGTACAGCTATGAATTTCCTTTCAAATAATTTCGTAAACGGTCCATCGGATTGAAGTGTGAAATTTGTGAAGAAAATCTGTAATGTACATTCTGAAGATGGCTGTTTTGTTTTCGATAGATGCAAGCTACCTGCAGAGTTGTGTGTGCAAAATTTGTGCAAGATTTAGACTTCACATTTTGTCATCATTGCATTACATTGTGATAAGTTGTGCATGTAGGTTAGTTTATACTAATTTATTTATTCTCGACTGCGAAACAAGTTATTACAACTTAGATTAATCGCTCTCGAGACTCATTCCAGATGGAATCAACCTCGAAGAGAGAACAATGTGGAATTATTTGTGTCTTGTCTAAGGACACTACCGACATGGCTATGGTAGGTGCATGTAGGTTAATCAATATAGTCAGCAACTATAAGCTATGATCTTGACTTTTTCAATATGCAACAGGACATGTTAAACAATCAATTAGCCTAATTCATATCATTCCGTTTCTATTGGCGATTTCAGTGGTCATTCCAGAAAACTCTTGTTCAATGGAATCCCGAGAGAAAGGCGATTGTCCTGAAATAAAAAAAATCTGCTGATAGTTAAGAGCGCGTAAACTACTTAACGTGGTCGCTTTCTTGGAGATTTAGTTAAAACGATTTTCAGAAAAAAACTGTTTAAGCTTTGCATTAATAAGCTACATGGAACAAAAACCAACACGTGTATTCACCATACCTCCAAGCCTTTCAATTATGATCCAGTATTGATTTTCATCCAATATTGCCTTTCCTTATGTCGTTGTCTAAGGGGGACAATCAAGTTTAGAATACATAAAAGATTGTCAAGGGAGACTATTCAACAAAATTCCTTGCTAATTCTGGTTATGAGTCTGTTTTTTGTCCAAGGTGACACATCAGTTTGAGTCAGAACACTTTTTAATATGGATTTGAATGTCTGCAAGCACAAGCCGTCGGTTTTCGCCACAGTACATAGTGTATACCAGACCGAGAATAATAGTACATAGTGTATACCAAACCGAGTGTATACCAGACCGAGAATGTAAACCAGACCGAGAATATATTTTACATAGTGTATACCAGACCGAATTCTCACTACCACAAGAATATCAGAAGTGGCACACGGCAACACAATCATTCACGATACTGTACACGGGGTTATTTCAGAATAATAATAATCTCCAAAAATGGCTATTTGAAAGACCTTGTTTCTTTCCATATTTGCCTTGAAAGAATTTATAATCTAAATACCGTCATTATTTGCCCTTCAGTTCTCGCCCTCTAAATTAATTACTGTAAGATAATTCTGATATATTTTATTCATAAAATACAGGGAGTTTATGACGTTATACGCCGTGGTTTTCGTTCAAGATGTACCCTGAGCCTGCGTACACCACGAACTATTTTTTCAGATATGGATAGTGGAATGGTTTAATACAAACAGTTTATCATCTGTTTATAATAAATAATGAAAAGCACATGTCATATACGCAAAATGTCAAACAGAAATTGCGTGGAAAAAAGCAGACGAGAAAATGTTACGTAATTTCACTCATGTCAGATCCACCTGTGCCCTAGTTCCAATTATTACATGACTTGACATGATAGTTAACGTGCGCTGAGACAGGATAATTGACTAAAATTGGTCAAATCACCTTCACTTTTCCCTGGGAAACACAGCGTGAAATACGCTTTTTGTAGGAAGTGACAAATTTTAATAGATTAGCATATTTTTCTTTTCAATCATTTGGAAAATATAGTTTTACCGTGAGCTTGCTATCCTGCTTTATAAAGTGGTACTTTTTATCGTCTGCTGAGAAGACAAAAGTCATTAGGACTTTGTTCTGTATATCATTTTATAAGTCAGTTACATCTGTGACCAAATATTTTTTTCACGGAACAAATTAATCATCTCAAGTTATTCAAGAAATTTGCATAATTTAAGAAATGTGATTTGCCGATATTGTTCATTCGATAATGATTTTATTGAAATGATGTAGTAAAAGTGTTGTTTTGCTGTCAAGATTTATGCCCCAACAGTTACGCCCTCCGAATTCAATTCTAACTTCATCATTAGCTTCCATTTCCGACTGGTTATATGATTACTAGCCTTGTTCAAGTTAGTATTAGACACATTCGGGTCGTACCGACTATAGCCTCTTTAGAGGATGGTGGACCTTATAAGCACAATTACAAACAAAAGTATTAGGCACAGCTTCGGGTTACAGTCCAGCTTAGGTAAACTTTCTTCGAGTTCTTAAATGATTTGAATTTCAGGAAGTTTATCTATCACAGGATAGGTACGGTAACATGTCGTGGATTAACTCATTTTGCTCCTCCTTCAAAAATGTAACAAAGTGATTGAATTTTAAGGAAAATGTCAGACAAATAGTTATCGATCTCATTAAAAACCCTTTAAAATGTCAAAAAAAGTAATATGGCGCGTTCCTGTAGGTTATGATTCACAGACTTGTGCATTTTCCACGTATATTTTTACAGTCGAAGGTGTTAACTTTTTATTAGGAGCTTTGCGCTGTGATATGGGTGCTGTACCTAATATTGTAAGATATGATGGGGTTCAATGGCACACCGTTCAATTTCCTGCCAGCATGTCACCGTACTTCAATTACGTTCATCGAGGTTGGATTTTAGTCAGTTAATGTCAGTCTTTGTTAAAGTTCTCCTTGCATTTTTCGTTTATACATTTTTGACTTCTATACAGTATGCCCATTAAATTATAATTCTTATGTTAATATGAAAGTAGGAAATACATATACAGTATCGAGCTAAAGCATAACAGGAATTTCATTTTAAGAAATGACACGAATTTTACAGGGGCGCAAACAGCGGTTCAAGTTACGAAATCATATTGGTAGAGCCAGGATTTGTTATATTAAAAAAATATGATAGGTAGGTAGGTAATTTTTTTTTTTTGAAGCTGGATGCAAATATTTAGGAAATCTACTTTAAAGATATTTTAATAAGCCATCTAGATATATGAATTGTAAATAACATTGACCCCATTGTTATATATTGTCTGTTCAGTGGGGTTTTTTCAGCCTGAGGAGAAATGTGGCGGGCCTTTTGGGAGGGGAATTTTTAGTCATTTTGCCAGAAAAGGGGAATTTTTAGAAAATGTATAAAATATAATGTTTAACAATGTAATAAAGAACCCAAACTATCAATTATATTATTAATGACTTTATTCTTTTGCCAAAAATAAATAGAAAACATAAAAATTTCACATTACAAACTTTTATATAAAAATACTGGTGAGTGAATACTGGGTGAGGGAGTGAGTGAATGAGGGCGTGAGTTAGTCTCAATAATTCGACTCCAAACGCAGACCCATTTTACATACGGACATTTTATAGTTATCTGCGCTTTTAAAATTTGTTAATTGCTGTTAATTTTTTTTGGAATATGCAATTTGCTTGCAATAAACTGCAACTGAAGCAGAAAATTCAACCCTTTCTAGGCATGTAAGTTTCATATTGATATATTGTTAAATTATTGCCAAATATCATGGCCCAACAAATTTTCTTGGGCATTACATAGGCAAAGAATAAAATATTTCCAACACAGTTAGCCGGGTTTCTGGTTTGTACTCGGAGGCAGGATAGCGCCTAGCAAAAAATATAACGATATTCACCCGTTGAGTACAATTATTTGGACTAGGCGTGAGTGAGTGAGTGGGTGGGTCGATGGGTGGGTCTGAGTGAGTGAGTGGGTGGGTGAATGCGTGAGTGAGTGAATGAGGGCGTAAGTGAGTGAATGAGTGAGTTAATTTTTCTTAGTTGATGTATGATTATAGTCTCAGGAGGCCATGGGGCGCTTTACTTGGAGCTTTAAAGGTTTCGAACCGCTTCACTTTCCTTGTTAGTCTTTTTCTAACACTTTTTAAAGGGTAAAAGGTGCAGCTTTCGGGCGGCTTTATAATGAAGATTGTCAGGTTAAAATTTACAGAAAGTGTTTGGAACACGAAGAATAGTATGTGTATTATGTTGAAATCTCAGTGATTCGACAAAATGACCACCCAGGTCTTTTTAACTTTCTTCATAATGCATAGAAAAATAATTGTACATGTACTGTGGTTTATTTAGAATTTCTACATACCAACTTTCATTTTTTATTAAAAATATCTTATTTCTGTGTTTTTTAAAGTATATCTGAATTTTCGCTTTCCTTAGTATTGGACCTTTAAAACAAGTTTGGCCAACTCTTGATTAAATAAATCAAAGAATTTTTTCAAAATTTTAAGAGGAATATTTCTAAAAAATGGGGACAATACATATTAATTTTGGAGGGGAATGGGGCCAATTTAACTGCTGTTAATCCTTAAATAAACTGTCATGATCTGGTTTTGCATTATACTTGAAGGTATGACTCCACTTAATAGGTGGTTATTTGTTTGTTAGATGTCCTTGTGGTTCACCATCCTTTTTCATGGTATCTTGTTTATATACCCGGTGTAAAGCACGATACATGTGAGATTACCTCTTGGTTTCTAACAAGTTCATCTCTAAATGGTTGAGAAACACCGAAAAGTGTCGCTGAAATTTCCAGTGCTCTGGATTCTAACCGGGGACCTCCGGATTGGTAGTCCAGAGCGTTAACCACTCAACCACCATACCACTCTCTAGATTGGTGGGACTTGGAACCAGCCAATTTGTTTAGCGAACTTGCGGACGGTTTAGTTATCTGTGGTCTCTTATTGGTCCAAAATGATTGGTACCACTATAATTTTCTCGAGTTAAAATTGTGTAATGAGCCGAGGGCCTAAGACGCAGCAGATCCATTCAGTGAAAAGTATACTCGGCCCTGAATGGGTCTCTGTGCCTTATATATACTCCCCTAATCCCCATCACATGTACATGGGTTTTAAATTTGCATATTATCATCATATGCGACTGAACGTTTTCACTACGTTCACCGATTGTTACACTACTTCCCCCTCTGAGAAGACTCGTCCCGAGTCTTGGCCTGGGAACTTTGTGGGTAAGGCAACTCCTATCTAAACCAAAATCCTATAGACGAGGGGGTGATGTCCTAATGGCTTAATTTTTGGCTATAAAGTAATACATTTTTTGATGTAACTGAAGTGGTTCTACAGGTTTACAGGGGTGTAAGTACTCAACGAATATTTTGGTATGCAGACCTTGCTTAAATGTTATACAGTAAGACTATAAAAAAGATTTAGTGTAGTCATACCTCAAAGCCATCATTCTTAATACTCCGAGTTAAAGAGTGAAATAGTGAAAAAGAAAGGAAATGAACAAATAAGAACTGAAAATTAGTCAATTTTCAAAAAAAAAAAAAATTTAAAAAGATCTTGTTACTGTTTTTTGCCGATAAAAAGTCTCAGGCAAGACGGCGGCAAAAAAATTGGGTTGGTAAGGTTAGCAGAAACAAGCTATTTTTTACATATTAAAAATGCACCGTCTGCCCGTCCGTCCGTCTGTGCGTCCCCACTTACAAATTCGTGTCCGGACAGTGACAGCTGCTGTTGCCAAAAATAAAGATTTTGGTAACTGTTTCTAGTGACCCAATTGCTGGAAAGCTACTAAATTTGCTTTTTATGCCCCCAAATGGTGGCATATTAAAATCACATGTCCGTCTGTGCGTCCCCACTTAAAATTCGTGTCCGGACTGCAACTTTGTCATGCATTGAAGGATTTTAAAATAACTTGGCACACATGTCTAGCACATAAAGACGACGTGTCGCGTGCAAGACGCACATCCCTACCTCAAAGGTCAAGGTCACACTTTAGAGTATGAAGGTTATGGAATCCTCTACATATGCACACATTTGTGTGCGGACTGTAACTTTGTTATGCATTGAAGGATTTTAAGATAACTTGGCACAAATGTCTAGCACATCAAGACGATGTGTTGCGTGCAAGACCCACGTCCCTAGCTCAAAGGTCAAGGTCATACTTAGAGTTTGAAGGTAATGTATATATATGCATATATGCACACATTTGTGTCTGGACTGTAACTTTGTTATGCATTGAAGGATTATAAAATAACTTGGCACAAATGTCTAGCACATCAAGACGACGTGTAGCGTGCAAGACCCACGTCCCTAGCCTAAAGGTCAAGGTCATACTTAGAGTTTGAAGGTAATGGAATCCTCTGTATATGCATATATGCACACATTCATGTCCGGACTGTAACTTTGTCATGCATTGAAGGATTTTAAAATAACTTGGCACAAATGTCTAGCACATCAAGACGATGTGTTGCATGCAAGACCCATGTCCGTAGCTCAAAGGTCAAGGTCATACTTAGAGTTTGAAGGTAATGGAATCCTGTATATATGCATACATTTGTGTCTGGACTATAACTTTATCATGCTTTGAAGGATTTTAAAATAACTTGGCACAAATGTCTAGCACATCAAGCGGATGTGTCGCGTGCAAGACCCAAGTCCCTACCTCAAAGGTCAAGGTCCTTAGTGTTTAAAGTAATGGAATACTGTATGCATGGTTACTCTGTCATGCATGGAAGGATTTTAAAATTACATAGCACATTTATTGAGCACATGGAGAGGACACAGACTGTGAGGCACCTCTTTCAGGGGCATTCGTCACTTGTGAGGGACAGCTCTTGTTTCTTTTGGCCTTTTTACGGTGTCACAAGAAAGAGCATCAAACTTTAATTAGGAATGTGTATGAATAGGATCTATTAAAATTTCAAAGTACAAACCTACATTCAATTGAAAAGTGTACCGTTTTTCAAAACAAAACTGGCTGACATTTAATGAAGTCACAATTTCTTTTGATAAGTGATAAGTGATAAGTTGTGCAGAAGTTTAAAGACCATGCAGCGTTATAAGTATGTTATCATGTCGTCCAGGCGTCGACACTTTCAAATGTTCCATGGGTATTAGACAAATCACTTGTTTGATAGCTTTCAGTATTCAATTAAATACTCGTACATATGTTTACCTACTGCGGTCGAAGAGTGCTTCGCGCCCTTGGAGCTTTCACCCGTATTATGTAATAGGCATATCATAGAAGTCAAAAAACTTAAAAAGTATATGTGTCAAGTACTGTGACTCGCACAGAATGAATTTGAACATATATATTGCTTTTCTTGTTATCTAAACTGCACCCGACCTTTCCGCCTATCTAGCCTGTCTCAATAATATCAAATTCTATATAATGAAACTGTCAGTGCAATATATACCTAGTACCATGTTTTCAAGTTAAATTTTATTGACCCGGAAGTACATGTATTACGTTCCGCTCACACACACAATGATATCTCCTACAGACATGGAACTTTCTACATGTCTAAAGAGTAATAGAGTGGTCAGCTTTGTCAAGACTTTAATGAAAATAATGTTAATGTATGGATAAATGCCAACAGATTTACAATCACATAGGTTGATGGTTGTTCTTTGATGAATTTTAAATTGAAAATAAAATGCAATTGTTTCTTTGTATTTTCAGCACTTTTCCTGTGTTTTGTCTAGCTGGAGCTCCTGGAGTGATTACACGCAATGCTCAAGGTCATGTGGTGGGGGAGTGAAGTACAGAGAGAGGCTGTGTGTTGTGGACAGACTGGACAGGTAAACTTTATAATCAAACTTCCAGTGCTTGCTTCGGTAAAGCTATTTATGCCCCGTTCAAAAAAGAGGGGTATATTGGTTTGCAGATGTCTGTCGGTCTGCCCATCTGTCTGTACAATTGTCCGTCTGTCCGTCCCTATACCAACTGGTTTCCTGATGATAACTCAAGAATGCTTGATGTGAAGGTTGGTCATGACCAGCAGTGGACCCCTGTTGTTGTTTTAGGTCAGTATGATAAAGATCAAGGTCACAGTGACCCTGAAAAGTAAAACGGTTTCTGGATGATAACTTGAATGCACTGGAGCCTACCATCTTCAAACTTGATGTGGAGGTTTGTCATGACCAGCAGATGTCCCCTATTGATTTTGAGGTCAGTAGGTCAAACTTCAAGGTCACAGTGACCCAAAATTGTATGACAGTTTCTGGAGGATAACTCAAGAACACTTGGGCCTAGCATCTTGTTACTCAATGTGGAGGTTGGTCATAACTGTTAGAGGACCCCTATGGATTTTGAGTTTAGTAGGTTAAAGTTCAAGGTCACAGTGAACCAGGATTGTAGAATGGTTTCCGCTCATTAACTTTAGTTAGGAGTGACCAATTGCAATTAAGTTTGGTTTGTAGGTGGGTGTGGGGAGAGGAAGCTTGGGATTGCATATTGGGTCACTAGGGTCAATGTCACTGTAACTAAATCTAGTATAATGGTTTCTTCTTAATATGAATTAGGAGTGACCAATTGCAATGAGACTTGGTGTGCAAGTAGCTTGCATGAAGAGGTCAATTATTTTAAGCAAAAAGATTTTTTTTAGGTCAAGGTTACTGTGACTAAAAATAGTTTATTTTTCATTTTTTTGTGTTTTGACATTGTTTTTAGCACAAACATTTTTAAGAGGGTCAAGGTCTATGTTACTAAAAATAGATTTTTTTTAGAGTGTAAGTAGCTGGGCTGACAAAAATGTTTGTGCTGAAAAAAACCTTACACAACCTAAACTGTATACAGCCATTTGCACATCAAAGTGAGATGTAGACGGCGGACAACTCTAAAATGTCAATCTGTAAAATCGGTTAGCCTTTGAAGCTGAAACATTGAGACTAAAACAGTCCCTGACATTGTTTACATCAAAATGCTGTCATTCAAGACTTAGTATATTGGACATTGGAAAGAACATTTTAAAAGTATATTGGGAATTGGAAAGAGCATTTAAAAAAGTATATTGGACATTGGAAAGAGCATTTAAAAAGTATATTGGACATTGGAAAGAGTATTTTAAAAGTATATTGGACATTGGAAGAGTATTTTAAAAGTACATGTATATTGGACATTGGAAAGAGTATTTTAAAAGTATATTGACATTGTTGTTTTTGTGCTGGAGTTAAAAGTTATTGACTTGGAAGAGTATTTTAAAAGTACTGTATATTGGACTTGGAAAGAGTATTTTAAAATTATATTGGACATTGGAAAGAGCATTTTAAAAGTATAATGGACATTGGAAAGAGTATTTTAAAAGTATAATGGACATTGGAAAGAGCATTTAAAAAGTATATTGGACATTGGAAGAGTATTTTAAAAGTACATGTATATTGGACATTGGAAAGAGTATTTTAAAATTATATTGGACATTGGAAAGAGTATTTTAAAAGTATAATGGACATTGGAAAGAGTATTTTAAAAGTATAATGGACATTGAAGATACACTAATAAAATTCTAGAAGTCGTGTACTCAATGGCATTGTTCTGAACAACATAATTGAATTGATACTTATACTGTCTTACTCTGTAAATAATTATTACAAATGATTCTTATGCAGAGATAAAATTTAATTATAGTCGTTTGTATATTTCTATTTTGTTTTTTTCTCACTGTATAATTTTTGCTTGAACATTATCTAAATGCAAAATAATGCTCTTTTCATTTAATGTAACAATATGTCTTATCCAATCTGAATTAATTTATATGTCTTTGTAAATGTTATAATTGTTGATGTATATATGTTTGTAAATATGTTACGGGTGGACCACATTGTAAATTAGTTTAGCGATGTTGTTATCCACTAGATATAAATAAAGTCGTTATTATCATTATTATTATTGGAAAGAGCATTTTAAAAATATACTGGAAATTGGAAAGAGCATTTTTAATGAAAAATCTGTCTGGTACTTAATGGGAAAAATTTCTTTGTACTTTTGAAACAGAAAAGTTTGCACCCGAGCTTTTTTAGCTCACAAGAGCAGGTAGTGCTCATGGTGAGCTGAAAGGATGGTTGGATGTCCATTGCCAATCCATTGTCGTTCACAAATGCTTCAAATGACACCTCTGAAACCACTAGGACAATGTTGATGAAACTTGGCAGGGATGTTACTTGCATGAAGCTCTGTTGTTGTTCAGATAATTCCATTCCATGCAGAATTCTTGCTGCTATAGCACCGAAAAGGAAAGAAATCTTCTGAGATAGTGGATTGTGCAGCATGTAAATAGTTGGCAAGTAGCAATGTCTAGTAGACCTCTACCCAGATTGTGGAAATCATGACCCCCAGGTCAGCATTGACTCTGCCCTTGCGGGGGGGCTATTTACTTTATGTAAACTTAAGAGAAAATCTTTTTCTTTGAAATTACATTCATGGTGTACAGATTCTTTACAGATATTTTGTATGTAGCATTACCTAGTGGACCTCTTCCGAGATTGTTCAAATCATTACCCCCAGTTTATAATTGACCCTGTGTGGGGGGCGTCACCTCATTAACATAGGCTTTTATAGGGAAAACTTGAAAAATCTTCTTGTCTAGAACCACAAGGCTTACAGCTTAGATATTTGGAATGTAGCTGATGTAGTAGACATTTACAAAGATTGTTCAAATCATGACCCCTAGGTCAAAATTGACCCTTTCTGCTATATGATGGCTCACATAGTTTAATAATAAATGGTAGCCAGATGAGTGATATAGGTCTATCTTGGCCCTTTTGTTTGTCCCTATAGCACCAAAGAATCCGGTTACAGAACTGATATGGAATTTAGGAACACAAAAAGATTTATATAGGAAGACATTTTTGGTTGAAACATCAAATGTTGAGCAAATTTATTTAAATTGGTCGGTACTGTCTTTCATTTGTTGTCTTTGGGCAGGACACAAATAATTCCACATTGCCTCTCTCTCTCTGAGGTTGATCTCATCTGTAATGAGTTTCAAGAGCGGTTAATATCTGTTGTAAGAACTTGTTTCACAGTCGAGAATAAATGAACTAGTATAAATTATACACTGGACGAATTCTTGTTACATCCTGCTCATGCATTATGTATTGTTGCATTCAATAGTTTTTGTTAAAGAAATAAATTGTATTAGTACATAATGTATTGAGGTATGAAGTATTGCATGTTGTATAGTATTACACTTATATGCAAAAGATATACTTAACGCCCGCAGCATAAAGGTAATCTGGTGAAAAAGAAAAGTGTAAGTGAACACTCATAAATATTTAAAGATGCATCTAAGTTGGCACATTTTTTTTTTTTACAAATATTTAGGTAAGAAATGCAGTAGAGTGTATTTGGGTGTATCCGGCCACCTAAGCATAAATCGATTTTGCAATGCTACAGTGATGATAAATTTGACTTTGATCCGACTTTTATACAAACCAACATTCTGGTTCCTACATCGCTTCTAAATAGATTTAACAACATGCATAAGGAACGGGAAACCAAGAAATTTTCAATACACATAACAGAGGCTCTACTCAGCATAGTCGTATGTACTCGGTCAGTGATAAGTGGTCTCAATATACTTGTCTGTTTTCATTGTAAGGTATGATTGACACAATTTATGGATAGTACAGGAAATGCAACATGGAAACATACATAGGGCATATCAAAACAGCTTCTCCGCGGAAAAAAAAAGAAGGAAAAGAGAACAGGAGTTTAAAATTTGAAAAATTGCAAAGCGACATCACAAGCAATTAACAAAATAAAGACATACGGTAGATTGTATTTTGTTTTATAATAATAATAATAACTTTATTTGACGAAGGTTACATAAAAGGTACATTATGAATCGTAATCATTCAAAACAACTTATTTTCATATGGCCTTCAGAACAAAAAAAGAAAAGAGAAAAGGAAACATAACATACATACATTCAAACCACACATACACCACAAATCATACACACTAAATCAATTATACTAATATTAATAACATATTAGATACGTTTATATAATAAACATCATTTTCTCTACGACAGACACTCAAATGCAAATAATATTATGAATTATATAATTAATCGAATAAAAACACTCATAAATATTTAAAGATGCATAAATATTTAAAGATGCATCTAAGTTGGTTATTTTTCAGTATATTTCTAAATAAAAATGTGCACAGTTCTAGACTACACCTACTGTGCTTTTAATACAGATCTAGATCTATTTCATTTCACCAGTTACTTACTTAAATAAGTAATTTATTTATTTCAAAATAACTTCAATTAAGCATACTGAAGAAATGTTCATTTTAATGTAGTTCTGCCCAAATGCCAAAGGTTTCATAAGATGAATCATTATATGTGCGATGTTATTTTAGCAGTAATTGCACCCAAAGTTTCATCCAAGACCAACTGCTCTTCTGTACTATTTTAAGAGATCCTACTTGTTTGCTCATACTAAAAAGAAACAAAAAATGATTTTTGAAATTTAAAAGATAAATTCTAATATGCCTATGGTATATTTGTATAGTCAATTCGAGTGCTTTAATATGATTAATGCACTCGGAAAAGTAGGCGGAGTTTCGGAAATGGAAGTAGCACCTTCCGGCTTTTCTTATTTACTCCCGTGCAGAAAATGAAATATAGAAACAGAAATAATATCTGTATAAATACATCAGTCGCATGAAAAAGTTGTGTTTAAGAACATAAATATTATTTTTGATTGCGTCAAGTCAGCCTTAGAATACCCTCACCTTGTTTTCCTTTAAAAAAAACCAAGACATTCAGCATTAACAGTCATACAATGTTTTGATTCCGGGAGACAAAACAATGAATGAAAACGTTTACGTCATCACACTGACGTCATTACTCCACGTTAAAACGTTGTACAGTTTAAATTAACGGTACGCATTTAAATCGATTGTCTGCTTTGTTCTGAATCTGACGTCTTTTGAATAATGTCACAGACAGGTATTTTTTTATATTTTATTTATTAGATGATTAAATTAAAATAAGTATGTATAATATAGTTATGTATGATATCTTGAATAGCTGCCCGAATAGGGGAGTGTATTCCAACAGCCACTATTTATGCTATTTTACACATTACCGCCGTGCTGAAAAAAGGTCCGTAGTAGTTACGATAGTTTTCAAAAATTGGCTTATAAGAATCGAAATAATCTATGTCTTGGAGTGCTTTATCGAAATTGAAGCATTTCCCATCGGTAATGTACCTGTGTAATAATTCACTGGGCTCGCCCTCGTGAATTATTCCGCCAGGCACATCACCTCCGGGGAATGCTTCAATTTCGATAAAGCACTCCAAGCCATAGATTATTTCTTAAACAATCAGCCCCTCTAATTAGTTTGCACTGATTTGTGCGTGTAAACCACAGCATCATTTTTAGTAAGGGTGCATGTCTGATAAGTATAAAGATAAAATTAATTTTAGGGTACACATATGGCCGAGTTGATATGAACATGTAGAGCTTTGTCAGGGCAACCCGGCCACCCAACAATCACATGTAAAAATCATCGAGGAATCGCCGTTTGCAAAACCAAGTAAAACAGAAGCTTCAAAGGTGTTATTTACGTGTATTTTGATGTAATTTTCAAAAAAGACCATTTTTTACCCCAAAATGCGCATTAAAGTGGAGCTTAAAAATATGAAGTTGAAGTACATTTGAAAGTTGCGGCCTCATCCGAACTTGTATACGCTCGGACAGCATGTGCTTTCGGGTACAATGAGTATTCCGAAGCGTTTTTGTGAGTTTCTTTTGTTCGTTTTATAGCTTGAACTGGCTATTTTAGCTACAACGGGCTATTATAGCTCCTTTTTAACTGAGATCAAGCCTGATTAACTGACTGCTTTTCAGTGATGCGAGGTTAATGTCTTCGTGTAGGTTTCAATGGTGTTTTCATGAAAATTTTGAAAAATTTCGATCAAAAACTGTGTGTTCTACATCATCAAATTATGACATAATGAACACAAACTGCCGATATCAGACACGGCCGAGTACACCCGATGTCACTATTGTCCAAGCTTGTCATGCAGATCTTGTCGGCATATTTACACGTTTAGAGCTCTCCTGAGCTATGGTGTATTACATAGTCAAGAAGTTTTAGTAGGGTTTCTCTTGGGTGGATTTCAGAAGTAAATTGTGCTCATTTGGACTTTTTGCTGTTAAGTCTTATTTTAGATCTTTCATATACATGTATAGTTCACCTGAACACAAGTTCAATATCAGAGGAAACCTTGTGAACAATCATCACAAGAATTGGTAAGAATGTTAATCTTTATAATCTCTGTGGCTTTAAATAGTTCTAATTTTGATTTTCACTCCCCTGACCCCACAATGAAGATGGAGGGGTTACTGGTTTGCACAGACCCATCGGATGGTCCATGTGTTGGTCCAGTGGTCAGTCTGTAGATAAACTAAACTTTATCTGATCAATAACTAGAGAATTAGGCTGGTTGGTTAGTCATGACAAGAAGGTGACCTCTATTGATTTTGAAGTCAGCAGGTCAAAGATCTAGGGCACGGTGACCTTCAACACAAAAAGCTTGTCTAGACTACCTTACTACCTAGATAATGCATTGGTCTTGTGTTCTCAAACATTGTAGGTAGGTTTGTCAGGACCAGTAGATGACCACTACTTATTTTGAGGTCTGCATGTCAAGGTCAAGGTCACAATGACCTTTACCAGAAAAAATTGTCCCAACAATATCTAGAGTGCATTAGCCTAGTGTCATGTAACTATGTAGGTAGGTTGGTCATGAACAGTAGATGGCAAATATTGATTTTTAGGTCAAAAATTGGGGACTTTTCATACACAAAACTTCTCGGATCAATACAGGGATCACGCTAGCCCAGACTCATAGGGAGAAGTGACTTCTCCCTCCAGAGACATTAGGGAGAAGTTTTTCAGAACAGGGAGAAGTTTGTACAACGTGATGGTAACGTTTAATGTAAAATCAATGTACCCTTTTCATACTTGAGCAACTGCATAAGGCCACACCAAATTAATAAGTTGGTCATCGGGATTGCCGCACGATTTTTTTCTAAAACACAAAAGAATTTTATTTTTTTATTATTGGCTCCCGCCCGCACCTTAAGAAAATAATCGGTTATATTTTTTTTGGTCGCTATTGACAGAGCAAAGTCGTACATTTTCATGGTAAGATAACGGTTTTTACTCCGTCCGGAAACAATATAGATGTCCAAAGAATACCTCGGAACACCCGTACTTGGGATTTCTGGTCACGGTGACGTTTTGTCACCGTGAATTGTTGTGAGTGGACACGGTGTTTCACTATGTCCGCATTTGGGTCGTGACTTGACCTTTGGTTATATCTTTTTATTGATTAACTTTTTATTTATCAATACTAAGATAGAAATATGTTGAAAATTTTCGAAAATTCCCGACTACAAAGACTCCACAATCAACAACTTAGCATGCTGTCTGATCGACATAAACAACCCAGCAACACACAATCAATCTATTAATAGAAACAAATATAATTTATCATCAAAAATAAAAGAATCTTACACTTACTCAAAACATTATCTTTTCCAAACTATTGTAAAAAATTTATAATCCGAGGTTAAAAGCTTCGTGTACATGTTTCAAACTGTCAAAATAGTTCTCTCTTTTTAATGACACGTGCTTCACTAAGATCAAACAAACATGATAGTTTCGGCGGCATTCTTTTATCTCGTGACACCTGCGGCTTTACCTCTAGGATTAAAAAAAGTTTGGAGCTGTTGGAAAATGCTTTGAAAATTGGCGTATCCGCGTAAGCATCTGTCCGAAAATAGGTTCACTTTTTGATTCAGCTGTAATTTTAGCTTACAAAAATGCGCTTCATACCTTAGACTTTCCAGTTTAACTTGTTGAAGAATGGACTGTAATACCCTACAGCTAGTTTTCACAAAATATTTTGCCAATAAAATGGAATTTACTTTTGTTTTATTTCCTTTAATACCGTGTTGACTACCGGTACATATTGTGTTGACATCTTACTGATTGTACAACACCTATCATATTGTTTGTTACCTATTAATATGGCATTCAAACAGGGCCAACTATGGAAATGATTGTGTTGCGGAAAGTGGTTTTTGGCTGTAACTGTGCATGATTACTATCAAATAACATGTATGTTGTAAATAAAAATAAAAATGCATGAAAATCAGTCTATAAAAAACTCCTTTATCTGGATGAAGTCTCATAATAATGGTCAATCTCCTGACTTATCACACAACCATTTATGATTAAGTAATATTAGAACTAATTCACTTTGAAACAAACAGACAAATATATCAGTATCCGTCACTTCTCCTGGTAGACTCCAAACTTCTCCCTATTTTCAGCTCAGGGAGAAATGATTTCTCCCTAAAATTTGGCTCTAATTAATTAAATTTGCTATTAAATGTGAACAAAAAGGCTATATATATTTATTCGCTCTTCGCTCGCTCCAAAATTTCTTCAAAACAAAAACAAATATTAAAATTATATTTTCGCTCGCCGCCTCACAGTTTTTTTGAAAAAATCCTGATGACCAACTTATTAATTTGGTGTGGCCTAAAGCAAACTTTTTATTTATAAAAATTCTTTCTCATTAATAAACATTCTTGAGTGATAATATTATGTTCTGTGGGTTCCTTCGAGCTTTTTAACATTTTTACAGTGAAATGCAATGTGATTGCATGAAATATTATACTAAAACTCTTTCTCCTACTGATTTTAATTTCCGAGTAATGAATTGATTACCGAGAAAAAAAAAATGCAGCAAACGATCAACAACTGAACAGGAATACTCTATAACCCATTATAGACGGTTCCTGAACTGAACAAGCAGTGTCTGATATTCTTTGCATAAATAAAACGTGTTAATACAACCAAAGAACTTACTGACATATTAACAGGCAGTTTAATTGTAAGCATGTGTAATTGGTCCTTATTGTTACCAATCAATGCTAATCCATTTAATAATCAATGTTTACTCAACTATTAAATTGACAATGAACATTATACATGTCAAAACGCACATGTCAACTTTTAAATCGCTATGTTGTCTCGCAGCTTTTGATTGGCTTACTGTTTTTAATTGACCAATGAAAGCTGATTTAACAAACAGTGACAAGTAGGCGGTGCAGTATCGAAATTGACACTCGAAAACATTGTCAGTGTTTGTCAAAAATAGAGCGACTTTGTTTTTGCTTTTCTATGCAATCATGGCGAAATGGCCGGGGATACGGTGACTATTTCGCCCACGTCGCCCTCAAAGGTGATCCCTGCAATAACTAGAGAACTCTTTGACCTAGTGTACTCAGACTTTGTAGGTAGATTGGTCAAGACTAGTAGATAACCTTTATCTATTTTGGGTTCAACAGGTCAAGGTCACAGTGACCTTTATTGCAAAACAACTAATTGGCTACCATCAGGGGCAGGGGGTATACATGCTGACATCTCTTGTTTGGTGTTTTTACCTTAAATGACCTTCTATTTCAAACAAATATCGTCTGATGATTATTATTTAAAGCTATAGGGAGCTGACATGAAACTTAAATAAATTTTGATGTGAACTAATGGTAATGTTTGAGGTTAGTGAAACAGATCCACTTTACACTCTTGCTGAGTCTTCAAATGCACATAGTTAAACAGTATAAATCATACTGTAATGTGTTTATTATGGGGTATTATAATGTTAAGCTGTCATTGTTGTGCAAATGAATTTGTATTATAAGAGGCCTTTGTAGATAATATGAGAAGTGTTGAAAAGATGATGAAGAGAGAATTTCATTTTGGATATCACTTGTAAATATGACACCCCTTTATTCAATAAAAGGCTAGAAAATTTTATCCTTTGTAAATTTGCACAATATCTAATGGAGATAAAATGATGAATGCATTTCTTATCCCTAAGAAAGATTGAATTTCGTTTTTGTAATGTCTGTTTTAATGGATGACATTTAATTTAATTTTTGTCAATATTGACTGGTATAATTAAGTTCTGTTAAGATTGTATTAATGTAGGATGTTACTTACCTAACAGTGGGAATTTCACATTATGTTGACTTAACATAGAAATTTGGAAGAATGACAACAGTAAATGAAAGAGATGAAGCTTCTGTTGACTGCAGTTTTATTCCGAAGGAATGTTAAATTAGCAAGGAAGAGGCCAGGGTTTGAACCCATATCTTATGGCAACATCATTCATGCATTAGTACACACAACAATCCCCAGATAGGGCTGGGTTGATATCAAATATTCAAGAGTCTACCCAACATCACATAATTGCAGGGCACATTACAATCATGCATGACAACACTGACTAGCACAAGAGTCTTATAACAGCCTACACACATCAGCTCATGCATGTTCTTTGGCAATGTCATCCCCCTTTTTAGATGAAAACATCCTGGTTAAAGTTTAGCATAAAAGTTGCCATCTCCCACTGTGCTGTAACATGCTGAGATGAGCAACTCCCAATTGGGCCCCTTTTTTCCATTAACAAAATCCTTTTAATGTCCCAATTAAGCTTCACTTATCAGCAACCATGTCAGGTATAGTCAGCTGGGCTGTCTTGGTGAAGTCAAGGGTTTTTTTTGGTGGCAAGCGATCCTAGCAGTCACACAACAAGTCCTGTCATCAACTTGTCTGGGACTTGAAAGCAGACTAATTATATGACTGGTCGCAAGGTTGTAAGACCTTCGGCGATTTGTTGTATGATTGCCCAAGGCTATCTACGACTTTCAAGGACAATGCAGTCACAGAACTAAGTCATGACTGATTGTGACCGATCAACCATGAATACCGCTGTCAATGACCAGTGGCAAACACTGCACAGATAGTTGCACTTAGTTTGACTTGTAAATAACTTATAGAATACTATATTGCCACATAATTTGTTAAATGTTAATTATTACTGTTTGCAGGCCAGTATGTAAAGGAAAGAAGACAACGTATAGACTGTGCAATACTGAGGTAAACGTCTGATTATTTCACATTACTGAATACATTTGGAATTGGCAAGTCACTTCTGACATACTGTGTTTCATGTGCTTGGCCCTAAAACTTCCTGGCAGTCCTTTCTGTCATAGGAAGTTTGTCTCTGTAATTTTCTGAGACTAGGGTTACATTGATTCGAAAAGCCAGTCAATGGAAAAGTAGGTCTTTGACCTTTTTACTGACCAGTTTATATTGTGATCAGCCTGCTCATTTGTTTAGTTTGATCATGATCTACACTGCTCCCTATTCTCTGTGTAAAGTTTCCGTAGGCAACCCCACAAAAGTTTAATGCAGTAAAGTTCCTGTTATAAGACCACCCTTGTCAGGGCACTCGTTTGGCTGATTTTGGGGCCGATATATATTCGGCCCCATTCCCCTCCTAAAATAATATGTTTGTTTCCCCTTTCTAAGAGAAAAAATTCCCTCGAAAACAAAAATAAAATCGGAAGGACAATCACGAAGTTACTCGTCGGCCGGACATAAGAACGAATAGTTTTGAGTACGAATCCAATTAATCATTCACGAGCCTTCTCCCTTGATTGACTGTCCAATGAATTTTCTCGTAACAAGTCGATATAGATTCATTACAGGGTTCCAGCTGTCGGTCGCCAATGGCGCCAAATGCGACAAAAAATAAATTTTGTCGCTAAATTCTTTCAGTTGGCGAATTTAAGTGGCGCCAACAAAATAATCTCGGCAATTCTGACCTGTCAATCAAAAATCGATTGTCGTCTGTTGGCTAGTTTACGGAAGAAGGCGGAGCTAATTAGACGCTATCTGATAATGCGCACGTGGCCGTCTCAGTCGTTATCCGAAGTGTTAATTGATAAACAATCATAAAACGAAATATAATAGATCTCGGCGAATTTATAATACGTTGTTTGTAACACGGATTTAATTAGCGATGCTTGGTTGACACGACTCTGTGTATTGTTACTATGTAATTCACAGATTGCGCTTCGGGCGATCATAACACAATTCATGTATACCCGTTTTTCCGATAATCACGTGTCATAACAGACTTATAATTTCGGCATTGGCGCCTTCAAAACCTTCAGTATTCGTTAATACTTATCAATACTTATTTTAAACCTTTAAACATACTTTGGACAAATTGTGTTCTATTTAAAAGTGTTTAAATCGCCAAAATCGAAGAAACATTAATGTACGAAAATAAGTTCACAGACATGCGAGGTCGCGAAAATATGTGTCAAACGGGGAATGCATACAGTTATTTTCATTTTTGAACTCATGGTGCTGCAGAACACAAACAGAAAATTATGATATGCAAACTAAAATTGACCCAGAGGGAACCCTGTAGATTCGGATTTTTCCGAAAAATGTCACATAATCAAATACATTACCGGCGAAAAATAACATCGAAAACAGAAGATAATTGTTAAAAAATAGACATCTCATTCAACGAAAAGTTTGCATGTGTCACTGAGATGTTTTAATTCATGAAAGAAAAAAATAAATATAGTAGAACAACTTGCATAATTATTTGTTGTATTTGTCAGAAAACTATTATGTAGCTACATCTGTTGGAAATAATAAGTGTGAATAGTAGTAATATTTATATGGCTAAAAATTCCCCTATTAGTCTTAAAACGACGAAAAATTCCCCTTCCAGAGGGTATGGGTACCTGTCCCCAAAAGTTGTCTAGTGCCCTGCAACTTGTAACGGGCATAAAATTGAAATGGTCTTTTTATCAAGACCTTTTTACTATAAAATGGCCCATGTAGTACTGAAATGTTTGGGGTTAGTTTATACTAATTTATTTCAGTGCGATTGTTAAGAAAGCTTTTAGCTTATCGAGTCACTCTTGAGTCTTTTTCCTTGAAAACCCATACAGGTGTCATATGAGGAGGTACCGTTGTGACCTTGGTGGGGCTCAGACCAGCAACCTCCGGGATGAGCGGCAGACGCCTTAACTTTTACACAACCACTCCCCTTGTTTGAGGTTAATATGGAGGGTGTTTTTGATAGTGGAACTTTACTATGGTACTGTCCAAAGAGTAAGGTCCATTATAGAAATCAAGCAGAATAAATTTAGAGGTTTAAGTTAATGGTTGAAGAATTCAAGACTTAGCAGATGAAATACAGTATGTCAGAAAATCATATAACAGCTTCATACTAGTAGGGTGGTATGTTTTAATAAAATATTCATATGGCATGTTAGGTTGATGCTTGTCAGTGCCCATTTATTTCACTGGCGTAATTGGAGTACTCTGTTAGAGACTTGGTAGATTAGTCTAATCAAAGCTGTCTTTGTAGAAATGTTCAAATAAAAGAATTCAAATATAATATTTGATCTTAAGTGAAGAGGCCTTTCTGAATATTGAAAAATAATTTCTGAAGAAATACTTTTCATGAACATGTTTACAGAATACTTTGAAATTCTTATTCGGGTATCGTTTAATACACAGACTTGGATTAAAGTGATTTTGGTTTAAAACAGACACATGCATACTCTTCCTTGTTATACCCCCAAAACGAAGTTTAGGGGGGTAAATAGGAGTCATCCGGTGGTCGTTCGGGCGGTCTGTTGCATTTTCCTTGTCTGGAATATAACTTGAAAACTACTAGTTGGAATTCAATACACTTCACACAATGGTCAAGCACATTGAGAGGAAGTGCAGTGCACAAGAACTATAACTCCATCTTGACTAATTACAGAGTTATTGCCCTTTGTTACTTTTCCTTGTTCGGAGCATAACTTAAAAACTACTGGTTGGAATTCAATACAACTTGATACAATGGTCAAGCACATTGAGAGGAAGTGCAGTGCACAAGAACCATAACTCCATCTTGACTTGTTACAGAGTTATTGCCCTTTGTTACTTTTCCTTGTCGGAGCATAACTTGAAAACTACTAGTTGGAATTCAAAACAACTTCATACAATGATCAAGCACACTCAGAGGAAGTACAGTGTACAAGAACTATAACTCTATCTTAAGTATTTACTGAGTTACTGCCCTTTGTTACTTTTCCTTGTCCGAAGCATAACTTGAAAACTACTGGTTGGAATTCAATACAACTTCATACATGGTCAAGTACATTGAGAGGAAGTGCAGTGCACAGGAACCATAACTCTATCTTGACTCATTACAGAGTTATTACCCTTTGTTACTTTTCCTTGTCCAGAGCATAATTCGAAAACTACTAGTTGAAATTCAATACAAATTCATACAATGGTCAAGCACAATGAGAGGAAGTGCAGTGCATAGGAACCATAACTCCATCTTGACTAATTACAGGGTTATTGCCCTTTGTTACTTTTCCTTGTCTGGAGCATTTTTCGAAAACTACAAGTTTGAATTCAATACAACTTCATACAATGGTCAAGCACAATGAGAGGAAGTGCAATGCACAAGAACCATAACTCCATCTTGACAAATTTCAGAGTTATTGCTAAGAACAACATCTCTTTTTAGTTTGTTTGCAAGGTATTCTGTTACTATGAACTTCCTCAGTTTATAATAACAGTCTTTTGGGGTTATTAATCACATTTAGTGATAGCTCTAGTTTTATTTGATTTGCAAATGTTATTCTGTCCTGAGCTCCTCTTCTGTTCAGGTGTGTGTAGGAGAACCTACAGACTTTCGTGAAGAACAGTGCAAGAAACACAACAGTAAACCACTTGATGGCATCCTGTATGATTGGAGGCCATATTATGGACGTAAGTATGGACGCTATTTCAACAGTTGTTTGGAGAATGAACCAGGTTCTCAAAAGAACTTGTTACCTTAAGCAAGAACTTACATTATCAGTGAGAACCTAGGTTCACAGCGGCTTGCCATATGTAAGCTCTTTTGACAGATGCAAAGATTAATGAAAAGTGCCAAAGAAAAATAGAGATAAATGTTGTAGTACAGTAGACTCCCTAAATTGGGAACCCCTAAAAAACCGGATACTTAAAAAATCCGGCTGTTTTCTCTCCGTCCTTTTTTTCTCCATTGACACAAATGTTGATATTCCCTCGAAAATCCGGTCCGTGAATTTTCCAAATCCGGCCGATATTTTTGGTCCAATTATGATTTTGTGTATTAAAATGACTCTCAATAATCCGGTCGCGGTCTGATATGCCGAGGTGTTAAAACGATTTGTGGCGATTTTCTAATTTGCACAGTCGGTCACAAAGAATAAGTGCGAATTAGTTTGTAAATTGACCCTAATGCAGAACAACACAATTTGTCTATCAAATGTGCTGATAATTAGAGTTCATCTCAAGATTGTAAGATTTATAAAATCGATCCATGTTTAAGACATTTCACTCAGATTTGTTCGAAATTTAGCAAAACGATAGAGACTCGTTTAATATTTTGTGTCATAGTAAAACATGACAGCGGAAGTTTAGTGGGGATTTACAAAATCATCATGTCGGAATATATCCAGGAAACGAAAAATTAATGTGTTTAGAGCGCTGATCAGAACAAACATAAGTTTTATTGTTGAAATTTAAAGTGTTTTCGTCTGTATTTTGAAATATACGACGTGTTACCGTGACGTCGTGCCGGATGATGCTGACATTTAATTTCAATGTACATGTATTCTAGCTTTTAATTTTGTCATCCCCCAAAAATCCGGCCACCTTGGAAAACCGGCCGATTTTTCCCTGCCGAAGGCCTTCTGGAAATTCGAAGTTCTACTGTACCATTATTGTTGCTAAGATTCAGCAATATGTTTTAGCTCACCTGAGCATATGCTCAGGGTGAGCTTTTGTGATCACCTGCCATCCGGTGTCCGACGTCTGTTAACATTTTACTTCAAATGACGTCTTCTCTAAAACCACTTCATAGATGTTTATTATACCCCCAAAACGAAGTTTAGGGGGGTATATAGGAGTCACCTGGTGGTTGGTCGGTCGGTCGGTTGGTCGGTCGGTCGGTCGGTCGGTCGGGCAATCTGTTGCATTTTCCTTGTCCGGAGCATAACTTGAAAACTACTAGTTGGAATTCAATACAACTTCATACAATGGTCAAGCACATTGAGAGGAAGTGCAGTGCACAAGAACTATAACTCCATCTTGAATAATTACAGAGTTATTGCCCTTTGTTACTTTTCCTTGTCCGGAACATAACTTGAAAACTACTAGTTGGAATTCAATACAACTTCATACAATGGTCAAGCACATTGAGAGGAAGTGCAGTGCACAAGAACTATAACTCCATCTTGACTAATTACAGAGTTATTGCCCTTTGTTACTTTTCCTTGTCCGGAGCATAACTTTAAAACTACTAGTTGGAATTCAATACAACTTCATACAATGGTCAAGCACATTGAGAGGAAGTGCAGTGCACAAGAACTATAACTCCATCTTGACTAATTACTGAGTTATTGCCCTTTGTTACTTTTCCTTGTCCGGAGCATAACTTGAAAACTACTAGTTGGAATTCAATACAACTTCATACAATGGTCAAGCACATTGAGAGGAAGTGCAGTGCACAAGAACTATAACTCCATCTTGACTAATTACAGAGTTATTGCCCTTTGTTACTTTTCCTTGTCCGGAGCATAACTTGAAAACTACTTGTTGGAATTCAGTACAACTTCATACAATGATCAAGCACACTCAGAGGAAGTGCAGTGTACAAGAACTGTAACTCCATCTTGACTCATTACAGAGTTATTACCCTTTGTTACTTTTCCTTGTCCGAAGCATAACTTGAAAACTACTGGTTGGAATTCAGTACAACCTCATACAATGGTCAAGTACATTTAGAGGAAGTGCAGTGCACAGGAACCATAACTCCATCTTGACTCATTACAGAGTTATTACCCTTTGTTACTTTTCCTTGTCCGGAGCATAACTTGAAAACTTCTGGTTGGAATTCAATACAACTTCATACAATGGTCAAGCACAGTGAGAGGGAGTGCAGTGCACAGTAACCATAACTCCATCTTGACTAATTACAGGGTTATTGCCCTTTGTTACTTTTCCCTGTAAGGAGCATTTTTCAAAAACTACAAGTTGGAATTCAATACAACTTCATACAATGGTCAAGCACAATGAGAGGAACTGCTAAGAACAATATCTCTTTTTAGTTTGTTTGCAAGGTATTATGTTACTACGAACTTCTTCAGTTTATAAAGCAATCCTTTTGGGGGTATTAATCACATTTAGTGATAGCTCTAGTTATATTTGGTGTGGATGATCCTTTGAGGATACTCTATGAAAGTTACATTTTTATGGACCTGGGGTAAACATTGGTTTTGCTTGGTAGGGTTTTTGATTTTTACACCTGCCATTAAGGAAGAAAGGTGGACCTAGTTTCTGAAATTTGTCAAGTGTTTGTGCAAATAACATTTTATACACTTTGGCCACTGCACTGCCGATTAATCGATAATAAACAAACAATCAATTAACAATAGAAGTTTTTCAGCTGACGTGTCAAGATAATGATGCACCCCAGCGGAGGTGAGAAAAAAATCTGATAATCAATGACCTCGAGTTATCCATGGTAATTTAGTAAGAATTCTATCTGGCAGGACCACATGTATTCCTTGAGTTAGTTATTGCTGCTTGAGTTATCCAAGGTGATTTCTAGTTAAACATATAGGAAAAATGGCTGGGACCGATTGGAGTCCTCGAGTTAACGGTGTTCTCGAGTTATCGATGCTCAAGTTAACAAAGTTTTACTGTAGATTATACCTAAACATTACAATGCAGAACCTACATTCAAACCCCACCAGCTCAAGGTCACTCTTCAGAGTCATTGGCTTTTCTTGTCCCCTCCCAAACTCTTTGAAAAATCTTCATAAAACTTGGGCCAAAAGTTCATTTTATCAAGACAATAATTATGTAATACCAGTCTTCCAAATCTACCAGCTCAAGTTCAAGATCACACTTAGGGGTCAAATGTTGTGAGACTATATTTCCTTAAGCCTTTTACAGATTTTCTTGAAAGTTGGAACAAGATGATATAATTATGAGACACTCCAGATCACATTACACGTTCTTATATTATGAAATTCAATCTCCTTAACTTCTTGGAAGACTTACATGAAACTTGCATCATATGATCACATTATTGATAGGTCATGCAGAATATGTGATATAATTGACCAGTAACTTACTGTCAATGTCACAATTAAGGGCCAAAGGTCATTCATTAGACTATCTCTTGTAAGTCCCTCTAAGGATTTTCATGAGACTTGGGTCAAATGTTCACCATATCTAGATGATGTGTATAGTGTATGTTTCAGCAGTCCTGGTTCAATGTCAAGGTCACCCTTTGATAACAACAGTGTTTTGGACTTCGTTTTGTTTCTTGTTTATTACCCCAGAACGACAAACTGGATTTCAAATGAGCATTTCATACAAATGATAATCATAAAATGTTTTAGGTTTGTGCAATGGAAAAGGCCATTTCTTGTGACAAGAAGTGTTTATGGGGGTATTGTTATCATGTTAGTGATAATTGTACTTATATTTAATAGGGCACCAAGGCTACCACAATGGTACAGGCAAAGGTATCAATTCTGTGTTAACCACACTTTTGGGACTTTTGTCAGTTGTGTATTGTGTTATTTACAGATGGAGAGAAATGTGAACTGTTGTGCTTTGCTGATGGTTTTCCATTTTTTCGCAAAATGGCTGACAAAGTAGTGGATGGAACACCTTGTCTTGAAAGTAGTGACAGGGTCTGTGTTGATGGCCAGTGCAAGGTAAATGTATGAAATGCTTGAAAGAGAGGGTACAGGCAAAGAGATGGTACAGGCAAAGAGAGGGTACAGGCAAAGAGAAAGAGTGAATATTATATCTTGATAACCCAATGCAGTGTAGTTATGTAGATTGGATCTCACATGGTGTATATAGGGAGTTAAATTATTTTAAGGCTTTTTAGCTCACCTGGCACAAAGTGCCAGAGTGAGCTATTAGTATCACTCACCGTCCGGGGTCTGTCGTATGTCGTCTGTCCGTCCACCATTTCCTTCAAATGACATCTCCTCTGAAACCACTGGGCCAATGTTAATGAGACTTTGCAGGAATGTTCTATGCATGAAGCTTTATAAAAGTTGTTCAAAGAATTCCATTCCATGCAGAACTCTGGTTGCTATGGCAACAAATAGGAAAAACTTAAAAAATCTTCTTCTCTGAAACCACAAGGCCTAGAGCTAAGACATTTAGCATGTGACATTGTCTATTGGACCTCTACCAAGATTGTTCAAATTATGACCCCCAGGTCAAAATTCACCCAACCTGGGGGTCACTTGGTTTTACATGGGCTTATGTAGGAAAAACTTAAAAAATCTTCTTCTCTGAAACCACAAGGCCTAGAGCTGAGATTTTTAGCATGTAGCATTGTCTAGTGTACATCTACAAGATTGTTAGCTCACCTGGCGCACAATGCCAGAGTGAGCTATAAGAATCGCTTTCTGTCTGGGGTCCGTCGTATGTCCACCATTTCCTTCAAACGACATCTCTTATGAAACCACTAGGCTAATGTTGATGAAACTTTGCAGGGATGGTCCTAACATAAAGCTCTATCAAAGAATTCCATTCCATTCAGAACTCTGGTTGCTATGGCAACAAATAGGAAAAACTTTAAAAATCTTCTCTGAAACCACAAGGCCTAAAGCTTAGATACTTGGCATGTAGCATTGTCTTGTGGACTTCTACCAAGATTGTTCAGATTATGACCCCGGGTCAAAACTGACCTTGCACAGGTGGTCACTTAGTTTTGCTTAGGCTTTTATAGGAAAAACTTTTAAAATCTTCTTCTCTGAAACCACAAGGCCTAGAGCTTAGATATTTGGCATGTAGCATTATCTAGTGGACCTTTACCAAGATTGTTCAAATTATGAGCCCGGGTCAAAATTGACCCCGCCCGGGGGGTCACTTGGTTTTACATAGGCTTATATAGGAAAAACTTTTAAAATCTTCTTCTCTGAAACCACAAGGCCTAGATATTTAGCATGTGGCATAAGCTAGTGGACCTCTACCAAGATTGTTCAAATTATGACCCCCGGTCAAAATTGACCCCGCCCAGGGGGTCACTTGGTTTACATAGGCTTATATAGGAAAAACTTTAAAAATCTTTTTCTCTGAAACCAAAAGGTCTTGAGATTAGATATTTGGGATGTAGAAATGCCTAGTGGACCTAAGATTGTTCAAACTATGATCCTCTGGTCAATAGCAACCCTCTCCTGGAGTGGGGGAGGTCACTTATTTTAATATAGGCTTATATAAGGAAAACTTTGAGCAACCACAAGGGTGACAGGCAGAGAATAGATATTTTGAATGTTCCTTAGCATTTTGTTGTGGACCTCTACAAATTATTTACAATTATGACCCCTTGTTTTATAGCCAAAGTAGTCAGGTGAGCAATATAGGGCCATCATGGCGCTCTTGTTTCTTATGTGTTTGGAAGAGACTTACCAATAACAACTGATACCAATATCTAATTTTGATGTCTGACTGTCTGGATAAGAAAGCAAGGGACTGTCCTATGTGGTTGCGTGCTTAAGGTAGCTGACTTCATATCAATAGATGTCTCACTGATTGAGGGTCATGGGTTCATGCCCAGCTACCATGCTGGGACCCCATTAACATCAGGACGTTTGTAAATAACTGAATACTGTTGAAACAGGTATTAAACCCAAAGGAAAAAAGGTACAAGGTGAACACTGTTCATTATATACTCTATGACCATATTTGTAGATCACTCCTAACAAAACTTCTTACAAGTGTTTTGATTTGCATTAACTTTAATATTATTCTAATTTTTCTGCTTTGATCCTCGTGTTTGTTAGGAACTGAATTATTGCCATAAATTGTTTGAGTTTTGTGGTTAAAATAATGGTATCTTGTAGCTGACAGTCATCTAAGGAGAATATGTTCTACTTTAATACATTCTGGAGAAAAGAAAGCTTGTATTATCATAGCTGTTTTATTTTCATGTTTGTAGACAGTTGGATGTGACCTGAAGATTGGTTCACATAAAGTTTTAGACATGTGTGGTGTATGTGGGGGAGACAACTCTACATGCACAGGAAGTGGTGACATTAGAGGGATATTCACTAACAAGCAGCTTCCTCCAGGTGGAAATCTGTTCTATATCTGTTTTTATTCACATCCAGATAGTAACTGCAAGAACATGGCTTTTTCTTTACCCTAACAGGTGTATTGGAAGAGGCACTTCCATGAGAGGAATGCCTGATAGTTTAACTCTCCATAGAATATTTCATAGTAGTGTCACTGTTTGTTTTCTTCAAAATTACATATTAAGTAACCTTCCTATTGAATGCTTCTTAGCTGTTCAATAGTTGATTTTATGTCAAGTAATTTAATTGAACATTGCAATTACTACTCAGAAGTTGGCAGTTATAAATATGGCGCCATACTGTACAATAGGAGAGTCACATTGCCCAGAATCATTACATGCATGATGAATTGTGGTCCTTCAGAGTTAACAGTGAGGTTACACATTTTTCTTGGCGTTGGTGTTGGCGTCACACCTTGGTTAAATTTTTCTTGGTTAAGTTTTTTGTACCACCTCACATTATTTCAAAACCATTTATGTCGGCATGGATACATTTCTGCATGGACAGTTTTTGTGTGTAATAAGAGTTTTATTGTTGATACCGAATAATCCGTATGACCAGCACTCCAGAAGAGGTTAGTTATTTTGGGTTTTCGGAGGATAGTGCAAGATAAAGAAAGCATCCCAGTTCCAGAGACACCCCTGGTTCTTTTACATGCCAGGTGTATAGCACCCATACATGATGATACCTCGGTTTTAAGGCTCGTCCGAAAGACTGCTAGTAATTTTAGTTGGTCAGCCCCAGGAATCGAACCCACAACCCTGAGATTACAAGTCTCGTGCTCTATCTATTGAGCTTAGCAGGCTGACTGACGTGGCTTGAGCAAATACATGCCTTATATAGCCAGAATTGTGTTGTGTTGTCAGTCTTTAAGATAAGCCCATTAACAGTGTATAAACTTGTATGAAGGAGTTACTTGCTTTAGGTTGCTACTTTTATTGTGTGCCTAGGATGGGTGTGGCACACAGGTTGTTCTGTATCCATATAGTTTAGGCATAATGTACTGTCTTCTTTCTTTCATATAGGGTATTCAACTATAATAGTGATCCCAGTTGGGGCTAGGGACATATATATCAGGGAGGTAGCAGAAAACAAAAATTCTATAGGTAAGGTTTACAAAATATACGCAAATTGATCTGTGGCCCAGAGAACCCCGTCTGTGCCTCATTTTCTGTGGTTATCTGGTATTTACTATGATATACCTATCTGTCTTTCAGTTTGGACAGTATTTAGAACTATTTATTGTCTATAAATATATATGTGGTTGAATGGTTATGGCACACTAAACATCTCACTGATTTCATGTTGTGGGTTTGAGCCCTGCTGCTGATCTCTCTCTTACTGGGAGAACGTGGCAGTTCCTTATAGAACAAATGGAGTCTTGAGTTATTCTCAAGAATGATTGTCAGGTAAACTGGTCTCATGTAAACAACTAACATATTGTTGAAACAGGCATTAAATCCTGAGGGGAAATAACTTTTTAAGCACCCAACAACAATAATGGTATTGTTCAAATTGAAAGATAGACAAGTGCATTTTATGTATCAGGGTCAAAAGTGCTCAAAAAAAGGTTTTTGAACAATTTTAGTGTCCTACAGGTTAGTAGGGAGTTATTTGGAGAGGAGGTGCTATGTACCCTTCCTTTAAGCTCAATTTTTAGAAGAAAAGGGGAGCTATCCTACTAGCCAGTGTTGGCAGCGTTCAAATCCGCGTCTGCATTTGTGTCACATCTTGGTTAAGTTTTTCGTACCACCCCTTTTTATTAGCTCAACTTTTCGAAGAAAAGAGGAGCTATCCTACTTGCGTCGACAATGCGGACACGTTGATGTCACACCTTGTTTTTCGTACCACCCCACTTTATTTCAAAACTATTAGAGGTATTGCTTTGAAACTTACCATACTTGTTTACTATCATAACCTCCATCTATAGACAAGAGCACATAACTCTGTCAAGGTTTTTGACAGAATTATGGCCCTTTTTAGCTCGAACGTGTCGGAGAAAAGGGGAGCTATCCTACTCGCCTTGGCGTTGGCATTGGCGTCACACCTTGGTTAAATTTTTCTTGGTTAAGGTTTTCATACCACCTCACATTATTTCAAAACCATTAGAGGTATGGCTTTGAAACTTACCATACCTGTTTTTACCATCATAATATCCACCCAGAGACAAGAGTACGTAACTCTATTAAGGTTTTTGTCAGAATTAGGGCCCTTTTATGACTTAGAAAGTGTATTGAGCTTGGTTAAGTTTTTTGTACCACCCCACTTTATTTCAAAACTATTAGAGGTATTGCTTTGAAACTTGCCACTTATTTATCATCATTACCTCCATCAACAGACAAGATTACATAACCCTGTCAAGGCTTTTGACAGAATTATGCCCCCTTTTGACTTGACTTGAAAATACATTGAATATGGGTAAAATCCACTTATAGACTCAACCCTTTTTGACTTGGAAAGTCAGTAAAAATTTCCATTTGTTGACTTGACCATTTGAGATATTGCTTTGAAAGTTGGAATACTTATGTACCATTATGACACCTAGATGTAAGCAAGAGAAGATAACTGTGTGAAAATGTTTCTGAATTTGTACATTTAAGGTTGATAACTCTGGACTTAATATCTTGCTACTTTTTGCCCTTGTTTATACAGATTTTTGTTTTGCCTTTTAGCTGTCAAAGTTTTGTTTTATTGGCAAGCACTAAAACCCTTTGTTTTCCACCCCTTTAACCTAAAATAGTGGACTGACTGTTCATCCATTCCCACTGATTTGTCTATGGCAAAAACCCAAAACATAAAGGGAATTACAACCAAATTCCATACAATGAGATAGGACAGTAAAGGGCAAGAAGAATAACCCTATTGCCTTATTAGCTCACATGGCACAAAGTGTCAGAGGGAACTATTAGGGTTACTTAATGTTTGGCATACATTGTCTGGCATCTTTCACATTTTCCTTGAAGCAAATTCTCCTCTAAAACCACTGGGCCAATGTTGAGACTTGGCAGGGATGTCCTGGCATGAAACCCTATGACAGCTGTTCAAACAATTCCCTTCAATCCAGAACTTTTTAGCTGGCCTGGCACAAAGTGCCAGAGTGAGCTATTAGAGTCGCTATTAGAGTCGCATTCCGTCAGGCGTCCATCATATATTGTATGTCCGTCCGTTCGTTCGTCCACCATTTCCTTCAAACAACATCTCTGAAACCACTGGGCCAATGATGATGAAACCTTGCAGGTGTTCCTTGCATGAAGCTCTATCAGAGTTGTTCAAAGAACTCCATTCTATGCAGTACTCTGGTTGCTATGGCAACAAATAGGAAAAACTTTACAAAATCTTCTTCTCTGAAACCACAAGGCCTAGAGCTTAGATATTTGGCATGTTGCATTGTCTAGTGGACCTCGACCAAGATTGTTCAAATTATGACCCCCGAATCAAAATTTACCCACACGGGGGTCACTTGGTTTTACATAGGCTTATATAGGGAAAACTTAAAAAATCTTCTTCCCTGAAACCACAAGGCCGAGAGATTAGATATTTGGCATGTTAAAATGCCTATTGGAGTTCTACCAAGATTGTTTAAATCATGACCCCACAGGTCAAAATTAACCCTTCCTGGGAGCGGTGGGGAGGAAGGTGACTTGATTTCACATAGGCTTATATAGGGAAAACTTAAAAAAGCAAGAAGGCAGAGAACAGATATTTGGAATGTTACTTAGCATTGTGTAGTGGACCTCTACGAATTATGTTAGAATCATGAGCCCTTGTATTATAGCCAATGGTAGTCAGGTGAGCGATATAGGGCCATCATGGCCCTCTTGTCTTAATTCTTCTCAAAAAACAGAGCTTAGATATGTAGCATTGCCTAGTGGACCTTAAGCAAGAATGTTCAATTCACGACCCTCGGGCCATATTGGCCCATAGGCTGAGAAAAACTTATAAATCTTCTTTAAAACCACAAGGCCTAGAGCTTAGATATTTGGCATGTATCATTGCCTAGTGGACCTCAACCTAGATTGCTCAAATCATGACTCCTGTGACTAAATTGACCCTACCTGGGGATCACTTGGTTTTACAAAGATTTCTATAGGATATCTTTATAAATCTCATCTGAAACCACAAGGCCTAGAGCTGAGATATTTGGCATGTAGGATTAGGTAGTTAACATGTACATGTAAGTTTTTAGTTCTAGGGTCAAAATTGGTCTGGGGTTGGGGGGTATATTTGTTTCACATAGGCTTATATAGGGAAGCTTTTAAAAATCTTCTTCTCTTAAACCACAACGCCCAGAGGTTAGTCATTTGGAATGTAGCATTGTGTAGTCAATGTTTACAAATATTTTTAAAAAATCATGATCCTTAGGTCAAAATTGACCCCTACTCTGATGCTGTTGTATACCTTGTATTAAAGGCAATGGTCGCAAAGTCTGCAATATAGAATTATCTTGGACCTCTTGTTAACATTTTCTTGTCTTTTCATCCATTGAAATTACAGTAAAACCTCGATAACTCGAGGTCGCAAGGAGACGAGTAAAATGCTCGAGTTATCGGGGTTCTCGAGTTATCAGAACCATAGAAATTTTCCAAGTTTTTCTGCTGTCATATATCTTATGAACAATGAGTTATTTGAGGACCTTTATGTTGAGGTCTGATTAATAACTTCACAAAATGTATTTATTACATTAATCGCGAGCTCTGATTACCTTTCGTACTTATTTGATAAAATTCTGTTAATTTTGTTTGCATACGTGTACAATCAGGGTAATAACTATTTGACAACTGATAAATGAAGAAGGCAATTTTCTGGTTAAACATAAAGGTAAAATTGCTGGTACTGACAGGAGTCCTCGAGTTATCAGGGGTTCTTGAGTTAACGAAGTTTTACTGTAGTTCAAATTGCTAGCAATGAAGAGGAGTTAGACGGAGGAACAAGACACATTGAAAGGAAAGAAGAATTTGCAAACCCAATTTTGCTTTAAATTAGTTAAGTTTTTTGGTTAGAAATGCCTCTTAAAGTGTGCAGCGAAACACATTTAAGTGTACATTGTACATCCTTACCTCACAATTTTGATTTGATTTGGTTTGATAAATTTAATGATCTGAAAAAAATGGGGAAAATGGCTCTCTACTGGAAAATAAAGAAATTGCATTTTATTTGTCTTATCTACATGCTTCAAAAAGCTAAAGTTTTCCTTTGTTTTCAGTATTTTGGGACAGTTCTGGAGATAATTTTGCTATAGACAAGGATACACGAAAACTTGTTCCGTCTGTGAATTTGGCTGGCACCCAGTTTAGTTATAAGCCAGATGACCAGTACAATACATATGGTCAGGTTAAAGCTGCAGGTCCGACACTCCGGAAAGTAACAGTTTATGTAAGTACCTTTAGTTGGTTATACAACGTTTTGATGGGAAAATTAATTGATTCATGAAAATGCAACAGCGATACAGCATTACACACTATGACAGGCAGGAGATTCTGCCAGTGTGAAAAGAGCATGTCTACTTTATAGTCAGTAAAGTTTCACTGAGCACCCCTTGAACAGTAAATGGTACTGTCTAAATTGAAGGATGGACAAGGCCACTTTGAAATTCAGGTTGGTTAGGATAAGTTGCAGCTGGTCAGTGGATGGAAAACCAGGGAAGTTCTGTTCAAATGTCAGGCTAAGAGAATCTACTTAGCAACTTCATTGGCTTTGAAGTTTGTGGTATTGAGCTTTGATGAACTAATGGAAAGTATATGACAATTTAGCAACACTTTTATTTTCATTAAATGCTTTTATTTAATCAGAAAAATGACACTAAATAGCACATTTAAAAGCTTTTAAAAGCAGATAAATTAGTTAACTACAGAATATATAATCATGAAGAATATCATTTGCTTATGGTTGTAGCCATTAAAATTAACATTTCTCACAGGGTTTATGAAGAATTTGAAACAGGCATTTTTAAACATATTTATATTCTCTTTTTCAAGATTAGTTGTCATATGAATTTGTATTTATAAACTATGCAATAATTTATAATAAAATGCATTACAGAATAAGTTATACGGACTGTACAAAATAGAAATGAATAACCTGATTTGTAATTTAAATATTAAGGTGTTATTTTGGCTAATCATTACAACACCACTTATAAATATTAGATGTTCACTTGTATACTGTCACTTTGCTTTAGTGTTTTAAAACAAAAAGCCCAAATTTCTTCTCACAGCAATAATTTAGTCAGCTCTGTAGAATTCACAGTGTGAAGTGTACCATGTAGCAGAAACACGGTCAAATACCATGTGCCCTATACCCATGTCTCCCATCTCCACGTCCAGTCTTACTGCTTGCTCATCTGGTAGTAAGTGCTCTGCTGCAAATAACACACCTGCTAGACTGTCCTCAGATTCATCGTAACTTGAGTCATTCTGGTCCCAGTCCATTTCTTCATCAGACTCTTCCAGAAGCTCGTTGTGAATTTGTAGCTGCTCTTGTTGAATTGTTGGGTTTATCACAGACTGGTTCTCAGCTGCATTATCAAGGGCTATAATTCCAGTCACAATCTGATCAGAAACACTAGAACCATTCGAAGCAGTGCCAGCCACTACATTCTCACGCACTAACGTATTATCACGGTCTTCACTTATAGCACTAGAAATATGACAATCTACCGAAAGAATTTCACTGCTCTCTTCAAAAAGTTGTCTTGAGGTAAGATGGTTTTCACTGGAGCTAATGTTTGTTATAGAAAACTGGTGAAATTCATTTGGGGTGGCTTCTATTGATGGTCGACTGCTGATTATGGCATTATCAGTCCTGTCTGGAGTCTGGATGGGTGAGATCACTCTAGGGTATGGTCTGTTAACTGGAGATATCATTTGTTGGATGAAGATTTCTGGTTGCCAGGTGTGGTTGTTTTGTAGTGGTATTTGCTGGTTCAAGTTCTGTGGTTGCCAGTACACGACTTGGTTGTTATGGACTGGTACTATCTGATTATTGCTAGGTACTGGTTGTTGCTCTGTCGGCATAATATCTTGTTCCAGGACACGTCTGACTGTCTGCGCCATTTCCTGGACCTTCAACCACTTCTGAAGACGATACTCTTTGTACATACGTTTAAGGCCTTCGGCAATTGAGATGCGTATCATTTTCTGGAAGGTTGCATTCATGCACTCTCCCATGGAGGTCAGGAATGTTTGCTCACTGATCTCTTCAATGTATTCATCTGAAAATATACAACATTTCATATAAATGACTATCAGAAAGAATCATTTGCTTCACAATTATTAAACCCAAACTTGCATTGCCAGACAATATTGCCATACAGAACAGGTTTGAATATTCTAAAATCTCACTTTCAGGAGTTGTCAATAGCAACAGACCCTATTCATAACTAAATGTTTCTCTGTTACCTTTGGTACAAAGTCATGTGACATGTCTTATTGCGGGCCGCTATATTTAATACGTGGTGAGTAAAAGATGCATGGAGACTTAAGCACTAGATCGAACATATGCGTCTCTCTTCATTATAAAATCGAGGTACTTCTGAGATGAAAACTGTATACACAGTCAATTTTTTTGGAAAAGCAAGAGTTGTCGTTTGTAATTGAGCTGTCGTTCGTTTCATAGAGGGCGCAATCTAATATACGCTGGTAAAAAAAGAAAAAAGCGCTTTTCACGTTTCAGTCGCAATCTACACCTAGAAAAATGGATATATGATTGCTTTTTCCACTAACGCAACCTTTGACATTATAGAAACGAAACGAGTCGACTGAATATTCTTTTATGGCCTTTTCAGACATATATGATATTGTCTTAGCTAATTTTTTCCCTCTTGTGATAAGTCTGCCTCCGTGGTGTAATGGATAAAGCCGATAGCACAGACACTTTTGTGCACGTGTACTTTTAGAAACCACGAGTTTGAATCCCATCAACACCCAATTTTTTTTTTTAACTTTTTTTCTGCTGTTTTAATAATCATTTTTAATTTTTTAAGAATATTTTACGGCAAATAATCATAAAAATCTTCATTCATGTCAAATTAATAAGGAAAATGGTAATGAAAAAATGAGACATACCAGGAACGGTCTACAGAGCATTCCTGGACATACTGTATAAATATTATTTGATAACAGTAAAGTTTCGATACTACAGGTCAGTCAGTAGATGTGGTGTCGTGTCAGGTTTTGCTTGTTCAACCAGAATTGGTTCCCTCGAGTTCTTTTGGGGCCATGCCTCAATATCAACCATCACCAATTTTCAAAATATTTACATGGGATTATTGTTTGTTGGCCCGCTGTGATACTTTGTATCACAGTTTTTCTTGTTTCAGAATAAGGCTGAACTTGAGATACTCTATAGAAGTATCAGTAGAATAGCCAACAGTGAATACACACAGGTTGTAACAGCAGTGGTTGTAGCAGCAAAACATGTTCTATATGTTTTTATATAGAAGTTTTAATACTTTTACATTAAAAAAGAAAATTATAACTTAACAGTTATATGAGACGATTACTGTATTACATTACAGTGTACAGAATAATGGCCACGGCTGTACTTCAACAGGCTAAGCATATCTCCCGATTGGGGTATATACCTTTCAAATAAAACCTGAAAACCAAGCGAAATTGACCGATTAACGGAATATCAACATTTTCAAACTTTTGACACTTGTTTTTGTACTGATAAATTACGGCTTTCGGATAATTTGCGGGTTTTCCCTGAGGTATACAGGTCTTAATTAAATATTCAAATTAGACTGTTTTCCGGCAATTCCGTTTTTAATCATTTTTAAGCGAAATAAATCGGCACCATTCTTGGGCTGATTTAGCGCTTCATAAATATTCATTAGATTCATTCAAGGGACGCAACTCTAATTGGTTTTGCATTGCTAATGTAGGTCATCACCGTGGTCGCTATTATAAAGCCCAAAAATCGTTAATACAAACAGGCTATACTCTGTAGCCACAACGCTATCAATATATCAATAATATAGTTTCTTCGGCCATAACTCGCCTAAGAAGATCTCTAGAACGAATTCTAGTGGAATTTCGGTTCCAATATGGCGACTGTTCCACAGCAAAATGCATTGAACAAATCAAATAGAAACACGCATGCGCTACACTGACGTCATTATATCAGTGCTACAGCATTGTAACTGCTTCTATTACCTTATCCACATAACGCTTTGTTGCATCGAACTAAAGTTTAAAGGTCATTTTGTCCGTTTTAGTAATACAAAAGACGTATATTCATAGTAATTAATGTTAATAAATATCCAAAAATAACTTTCGTCTCGAAAAAGTAATAAACTCGATGAAATTCCATGTTCTGTTGAGGTGTATACCAAAAGGTTACCAAAAAGTACTTAAATCTGAATACAAGTTTTAGCTTGACTAAAGGATAATGGGGCTATTGCAGTTTAACTGTGGTTTAAAATTTATTTATGTTATCATGGTAATTTCTCAGTAATCACTAATAGGATCATTTTTAACTTCATGATAAAACTTATGCCTAAATAAAATTCAGACCATTTTCAAATTAATGCAATCGTAGTTATTTGAAACTTTTCAAACTTCAATGTTTTATTTAATTGATGGAGTATCGGACGCTCAAGTTAGTCAGCCCGATTAGCTCAATAGGTAGAGCACGAGACTTGTAATCTCGGGGTTGTGGGTTCGATTCCCAGGGCTGACCAGCTAACAGTCTTTCGGATTAGACTTAAAACCGAGGTCCCATGTATGGGTGAAAACTTGGCATGATAAAGAACCAGGGGTGTCTCTAAAATTGGGACGTTCTGTATCTTGCACTATCCCCCGAAACCTAAAATAACTAAACTCTTTTGGGGGCATTGGTCATGTTGGCAACCGGTACCAATGATAAAACCCCAGTATACCATACCATACACTCAAGTTAGGTTACTTCAAATTATAACCTTTGTTAAACATATATATTTTGGCATGGTGGCTATAATTTGGTTTTGTGTGCAAGTTGCTATCATGCACACATTTCATTTATAAATAATGAGATTAATTTGAAACTGAAACACTCTTCAGGGACAGCAGACAATCGGGTTACATAACTCTTGATAAATTGAAATATATGTCACATTACAGTCCTTGTTGCACTTCAGATATATCAGTTGAAGTTCTATCATTGACCTATCACAGTAAACACTAATGGGATGGTTTATAAACTTCAGTACAGACTCCAGGGGTATCAGACAATGAAGTACTAATACTCTTGCCTGATTTTATTTCAGATTAAAGCCTTTTATGGAAATATACACAATTTTGTAAGAGTTTTGTATATAGACAATATGCGTGAATTACGTGAAAATTGGTCTATGGCTTGAAGGGGACTTATAAAATATGAGTGTAAGTTTCCTAAAGTTCTTTTTACAAGAGCAAGTCCTTTATTAAGTTAACTTATGCTGTTATCATTTTATCATATTTGATTAAAGATACAAAGTCTTTTTTTAGACTTTGTTAGTGACAGTTATCTAATAACAGAAAAACAAGATATCTACTTATTGTTTGACCTTTAAAAAATATTTGTTCTTAGAAATATATATCTGGGCTTTAAAATCTCCAGCAAAGCTTGCAAAAACTTCAAAAAACACCTGATGAACTGAAAGTTTGTCTTAAAAAAAAGGGAATCCTACAAAACTTGTAAATTATCAACCAACTTGCTGCTATGAATAAACAAGGTCAATACACTCAGACACCGGATTAGATGACTGATTAATTTTGGATAATTAGGGAAGAAGTATTGTGGACACCCCAACCGATTTTCCAACAAGATACATAAAAATATGCTGATTTTTGTGAACCATAACTATGAGAACTGCATAGAATTACAAGTATTTGTCTTCTATCACACATCACCACCCTGATGGTGATGGGGGCAGATCATTCTGTCTTGTGACAGGTGCAGAATATGATCAGCATGTACATTTGCTTTTAAGCCTTTTTGCACTTATCACCCTTTGAACAGCTCCTAGTATTGTTCAAATTAAAACATATAGTATATAACTGAATATATTAAGTCCCATAGGGTCAAGCATATCCTAACTTGTCAACAACTTTTACCTAACTTATCAACAACTTTATAAGTTTTTTTATCAAAACTTAATAAGAAATAAATAATGGTCTTGAATGAATAGCAATTCAGAATTTTTACCATCACTTTTTACAGTGAAAACTCAAAGAGACATAATTGTGTACTAAACAAGATATCACATTCACTGTGTGACCATATTCCATTACTTCCCTGTCATTCTTACTTTATTTGCAGCAGAGTTACTCTTCTTGTATGCGTTGATGTTTCACTTAAGTTCTTAAGAGAAATTGATGGTCAGAACACATTTCTAAACAAGTAAATTCTATGGCACTTCATCTGTCTTCCAATAATGTCAAACCTGTTACAGGGACATAGACATTTTGCACACTAAACCACAAAGATGTTTTAAAATCAAATTAAGTATAACAGGCTTAAAAGCTAAAAAAAAATAAAATACAAAAATAAAAATACTCAACAGTTCAAGTGGGTAGACTGTGGTTAATTCACAGCCGTGGGAAGGGGGGCCAATGTCAGGGGGAAGGCCATTCCTGTGATAGATAGCTCTAGGAAAAAGGGAGAACTTATAATTGTCTCTGTGGTTGCAGTAATTTACCTCTAACTTACTGAGAGAATGACAGTAGCATGCAGGGCAAATTTTGGTAACTTACAATTGGGATTGCAACCATATTATTATGGATTTTATTATAAAAATACCACTTTAATACCACAAGAATTGCTGTCATTGATTAAGAAGTGGTCACCTTACAAACATACTTTGGGGTAGTTGAAAGCAGAAAATAGAGCTTAATATATTGTACAATTTCTTTTAAATTGCCTTAAATATACTGCACTACACATGACATTTGAACAACATTTTTTCTAAAGACATTTTGTTGAATATATTGTCAATTTATTGACTACCATAAAACAATATTATTATTGGTCTAATATAACTTGCAGATGCAACAAGCCAAAGATATATTACACTATAAACTGGAATGTGATGATTTAAATTTGATAAATGTGATTTGAAATTAATCTGGTATCAAAGAAGGCAGTGGCAAATGTGATTTGACCTTAAGTCTAAGGTATCTCTAGCAAAACCCTATGAGGAAAGGCTAGAGTTACGGAAGTTTATAAAGGTATGTATATTGCTTGTTTAATATATGCATGATAATGTGTTGTAAAGTTAAATATTTTACCATATTCGTGAATAAACTGATCTGTTGTATATGCGACAATTTACGGCGCCAGTTTGGTTATACTAATATCGGAACTATCACTGTCATGTGAATTACTCTTGCACATAGTTACGTGTTCTGTTTACAAACAAAGTTATAAAGTAATGTAAGATGAAGAAAAGAGAATATTAGAATTCTAAGAGCACGAAAAAAGTAAAAAAGAACGAAATTAAGATTTATTTTAAAATTTGAACACCTGTACTTTGATCACAATTAAATTCTTTTCTCTTCTCTCTTTTTTTTGGTCACGATTTGGTGGTGTGGCTCAGATGTAGTAGACAATTAAATACAAAAACAAAATATGTCAACAACATATTTTACTTAATTCTATCATGCTTTGCACAAAATGTGATAAAACTGTCCAACTACAATGGAGCGCTAAAGTAAGACGAAGATAACAACGATATTTCCGCCAATTTGTATTACCAAAATGGCTCTGGCCGAAGATCGGTTTATTCTCTATTACTGGTGAAACATTTAAGTTTACAATACATTACCATACATATTTAAAGCAACATACGTATGCCTTTATAAACTTCCGTAACTCTAGCCAATCCTCATAGGATTTCCTAGAGATACGGAACTTCCGTAACTCTAGACTCGGAGGCTACAGTTACGGTACCGTAACTCTAGACACTGCCATCAAAGAAACTATCATACAGTATTAAGAATGAGCCAATAAATTCTTTTTATAAAAACAATGCAACATATTTTATAGCATGATTTGAAATATTTATGCAAAATGTATATATATATATATATATATATATATAATTTTGAGAAATAAATGTGTAACATAGCAGTATCTTACCTAGTGCAATAATTTCTCGAACTGCACGGTCATGTGCCATTAGATGGTCCCGAAGTATGTCAACAGAAGGCAACAAATCCATTTTTACACTATTGTTTACTCAAAGATAATGTATTTTAATTCTTTTTATTACTATTCATGTATTTTCACTCTCTCCTGATCTACAATAACTGTTCCTTCTTATATTAGAAAAGAATTATTTAAATTAACAAGAGTAGCACATTTGATTTACTAAGTCCAGAGCTTGCACAGCAAGTGTTTATTACAGTTTTGTAAATTGAAAATTTTGGCCTACTATTTTATATAAATTTTTGACAGGCTTCAACAATCAAAATTTTAATTGCTGAAATCACTCTCTCCTTTGATTTTCTAATGACAGATAATAAATTGTTCAAACTGTTAAACCAGATCAAAGCTTGATAAAGCCTATAATTGACCCCTTACATTGTTCTTGGCCCCTTTTACTCATTAGGGCCTTCAATCCCACATAATAGGGGAGCAATTATGCATTCATAATGCACATTCTTATCTTAGTAAATATTGACAAACAGAATTATGAAATAGAAAAGATAACCAAATTTACCCCCATTCATTATTTGAAAGGGTTTGACTTTGATTTACAACTTTGATCATAAATCTGTACATTGTAGAGATAATGTGTGACTATAATTGAACAGTAATGGACATTAAATATGTGCTTATTGTATCCTTTATTCATACATTGACAAGTTAAGTGTTTAAGATAAAAATAAAATACAATGACTCTTTTATGGTCCCTTATGGTGACATTGTCCCCTAAATGGTCTACAGTTTAAACCATTCTATAATACTTATCCACTTTATTTCCTGGTATGCGAAGATGATCTTTATTTTTCATTATTTTAAAGTTGTTATAATTTGGAAATAACAAGGCACTTGCAAACAGGTCTTTTTATATAATGTAAAAATTAATATAAAAGACTTTCTGAAGAGAAATGTTTTGATAAAATTTAATATTTGTTTATTTCTTATTTTGATTTTATAATAATTTAGATAATTGCAGTCCATATACAAAGAATAGATAAATATGAAAATCTAGTAGATAATTGTTTCTTTAGTGGCAGTATTATAAACTACGTGTATAATCATTTACTTTATACTATCAGTGAAACTATGAGTTATTTGGTTTCTTTCATATGTTCAACAATACAATGCTTAAAATTGCATATTTGAAGTCATATTTAAAAGATCACCAGCATTTAAAATCAGCTCCTTCATTACAGATTAAAATTCAGGTAGAAGGGTGTAAAAGATTGAGCATATCAGCTGATTTCAAATGCTTGGGTCAGTTATAATGTCTCGAAGGAAATGCAGAGAACGATGAAAATGATGAAAATCTATGAGCCCTTTAACATTGCCATACTGGTGGCAAAGTGATATGGCCTTTTTGCCAGCAGTGTAGATCATGATCATTCTGTGCAATCTTATCATGATCTGCACTAGTTTCTACTTAGTTGTTAAATCTTCACCAAACACCCATTGAAACAAATCAAAGCACTGGAAGTGCTGACAGTAAATGGCTCACAGAGGATTTTTGAGGATATGAATATAACTAATAAATGTCCAAAATAATCACCAGGACAATGACTGGAAAAACGTAGGAAATGTAACAATCACAATTCATGACTGCTTAACAAGAAAACGCAACTTAATGCCCATACAAAGAGTCAAACTAAACAAAAACAGTGATTGATCCTACAACTAGATACCCCAGGCATTGCAGAAAATGAATAAAACACTAATTATTTCCAAAATGGCAACAGTAATCTACTGTCAAAAACTTGCCGGATCCATAAAACCAACGAGCACCTGTTATAACTCCATCCCGCCCCCGGTTAAAACCACAAAGTCCCAGCTAGGTCACCCAAACCAATAAGTAGGTCGGTCAAGTAGTACGTACAGCAATGTTAATCTTAAAAACATATCTTTACTTTCGCAACCTTATTTTCGAACCATTTAAGATGTGCAATACAAGATCAAAACTACATTAAGAACAATCTTACTCAGGCATGAAAACCCAATCACACTAAAACCCTTGACGGTGTGAAAAGTACTGGTTAGTCAACCAGGATCAGGAATAGTAGTTCACCAACATCTGTCCGAAGGGCAGGACACCGACGATCATGCAGATCATGATCTACACTTACTTCTTTTATTATTTATAAGTAAAGATAAAACAGATTAAAAACTGAAATTCCCTTCTGAAACAATTAAGAGAAGTTTACACCAAATTTTACAAAAAAATATTAAATTTCTATTTTTACGAAATCATGATCTACAGCAATATTCATATAATCACAGACAAATTTTGGCATGTTATCTATTTTATAATACAAAGGAATCAACAATTACATTAATGACTGTGCTCTTTCAACAGTAGTAGACCGAACTGGCGGCCTTAGCACCCAGCTGATTGGCTAATCTTTTTGTCTCTCCTGGCTCCATTGGTTCATTTACTATCCGATTTCTGCTTCTGGCTCCGGTAGCAAAGAACCAACTAGTACAAGTCTCCTTATAATTTTCTATGGTACATTGATTATTTTATCTATAATTAAAGAAGTAAAGTTAACAAGTAGCCTGTTTGATGTTTTATATAATCTCTTTCAATAAGTAAATTCTTGAAACCAAAATGTAAATAATCAGATTAAACATTTCAACAATAATTGCTCATTTAAAGTACATTTTATAACAATTATAAGTAAAGACTGCCACTATTTTCATCTATCCATAAATTATTGTTTCTATTTAGTAAAGTGGCTAAATTGTTTTTTGTCTTTGTGAGAATTTTTTCTTTTATAACATATTTGACTACGCGATCATTTTCCAAATTCAATCTCTCTCTCTCAAACGGGTCAAACTCCTCACGATGTATGTCACAATACCCCGCTACCCACACCCGCACCACGATGGCGATTTCGTCTCGTTCCAGAGGAAGGAAGACCTATGTGACAGTGACGACTGCTGTGCGATAGGCAATCAACGCTGCAACTACTAGATCTACAACATCATCGGCTGACCACTTTTTTTGCACCCTCTGACAATGTAATGTCAGGCTTGCTGCACTGCTGGCTTTTTGGGTTTTAAGGGGTTTTTATATTTTCAAAATTTCAGAGTAGGAAAATAGGTCAAACTTTCATGCATACTTTTAACTTGTTAAAATAAGTAAAAACATCTTTCGGACAGCTTTTATTCTCTCATTCAGGACGATTAAAATGTTTTATCATCACCAAAAGCTAAGCAAAGTTAAAATAGGACAACATTTATTAAAGGGATTTTTACATTACAAAACAAACAAATATACCATCTAGTACCAAAATTCTCTAAAAACTGTTAGGCTACCACGATCCAGACATACAAACTAGGTCATCACACTCAGATCTCATTGGTCGCCCCGGGACGGGCCCACTCTTTGGCAACCAATCAAATTCAACCTTTGGCTATACTGGCTGGAAATTGCAGTCAGGTAAATTTCTCCTATTTTTGGCCTTCAAAATTTTGTCTTTTAGGCATGACGGGGACTGCCGGGTCTCATCCCAATACTAAGCTAGCATACATGCTCTTTGGGACGGACCTTGATAAAATTCTCATCAAAAAAAGGATATGAATATGATCCAAATAGCTTTTTGGGCTCTTCAGTTTTGCAGTTCAAAGATTTTCTTAATAATATTCTCTGACGGATATTCTTTCAAAACCATTTTCATATTGATAAGGAAGCATCAGAAGAGCTACTTTGATGGAAAGTCTATGGTGGTTCAGATTGTTAGATATTGAATTTTAGAATTTAGGCATCAGATTTAAGAATTCAGGCATTACATTACAAAAGCAAGTGGCTACTTAGTCAGGTCCAGACAATGAGCAGGGTAAAGGTTAACAAGTACAGTTAACAATTATTATAGAAGGATTCAGAAAAGTCATTCAAGAACAGCTGCATGTATCATAGTTATCCGGTAAAAAGAAGCAAAATTAAAACCAAATCTTCTAAGGACAGAAAGAGAACAATAATAAAAACAATCAATTACCATTCATTTTCTCCTGATCTAATCAGTATTGTTTGAACTGTGAATAATGAAAAGCTTTGATGGTCCAATTATCACAGCAAGTGATAATTGTGAAAGTGTTAAATTGTAGTATCTTGATTGATAATTGTCAAACTGGGAGGCTGTGAAAACAAAAATAATTGGGTCAAGTTTCGTCAGTTTGCCTCAAATTTAGCAGCATTGAAAATAGTTACTGGCCTTTTTGCAAATACAAAATACAAATAGTTTATTTCACTCAAATCATGTAAATAAATGACAATATGAGGTAAACATACTGAATCATTACATATAAATCGAGGCTAATATAACATTACTAATCAATGAGGGTTGATAAATAATATCAATAAGATATGAAAAAAAGTTTTAAAAGAATGTGGGAGAGTAACCACATCATTGCTTTTGTGTTAACTTTTTCTAGAAATTCTAGAACAAACAGATAATTTCTTTAATAAACTCACAGATCTTTCTATATTTAACTTTTTTGTTTATATTATTGTTCATAATTTCTTCAAAATGGAGGATATTGGGTCTTCTGTAATACTTATTTTTCAGATATTTTTTTCTGCTGTTTAATAAAAAAGAGCATTCTAAAAGGTAATGAAACTCGTCGCCAATGCCATTATTGCATTTAGGACAAATATGTTGATTTAATGGAATTCTGTTCCTAGTTCCTATTTCTATTGGTAACCTGTGATTTCTTGTTCTGAATTTAACAATGTAATGCAAATATTTCTGAGGAGTGCTTATCAAGTATTTTTCAGGTTCGAATGTATGTTTGAATAGTTTATAATAGACTGCCCATTTTGGGTCAGAGTAAATACTAACATTTATGAAAATTCTAGTAATGATAATAGGTAACAAGAAAAACTGTGATACAAAGTATCACAGCGGGCCAACAAACAATAATGCCATGTAAATATTTTGGAAATTGGTGGTGATGGTTGATGTTGAGGCAATTCTGGTTGAACAAGCAAATTGACACAACATCACATCTACTAACTGACCTCAAGTATCGAAAATTTACTATTATCAAATAATATTTATACAGTATGTCCAAGAATGCCCTATATACCGTTCCTGGTACGTCTCAATATTTCATTACCATTATCCGTATTAATTCGACATTAATGAAGATTTTTACGATTATTTGCCGTAAAATATTCTTAAATGGTTTAACAGCAGAAAAAAAAGTTGTAAAAAATGGATGTCGGTGTAAAAGTACACTTATAGAAAAGTATGTGAGCTAACGTCCCTACCAATACACCACGATGACAAGTTTCTTATCCAAGGGAAAAAATTTGCTAAGATAATATCATGTACATTTAAAAAAGCAATCGAAGAATATTCAGTCAACTGCACTTCGTTTCTATAATGTCAAAGGCTGTATAAGTGGAAAAAGCAATAATATTTCCATTTATCACAGCGTAGATTGCGTCTGAAACGTGAAAAGCGTTTTTCTCTATTTTTATCGGCGTAGATTGCGCCCTCTATGAAACGAACGACAACTCTTGCTTTTCCAAAAAAATTGACTGTGTCCACAGTTTTCATCTCAGAATTACTTCAGTTGTTCAATGAAGAGAGACGTATATTTGATCTAGTGTTTAAGCCTCCATGCATCTTTTACTCGCTACGTATTAAATATAGCGCAGCGGCCCCGCAATGATATGTAAGCAACAGTTACAATAGGGTCTATGACAATACGTCGACAGACAACTCATCGACACGACAAATTACCGACAAGACAATTGATCGACACAACATCTCATCGAATATTACATTGACAACTCATCCACAAACTTCAACAATATTTAATATCCAATATAAACATACAGCTCTCCCAATATAATCAGACAAAACACAATGCAAGTAGGTTTTTGTTTCTCTTTGTCGATCTTTATTATAAATGAAGCCTTCATTGCACAGACGTTTCTTTCCTCATTGTGATGTTACGAATTCCAGTGCATTGCCTATAATCATTGCTAATATTTTATACAGAAGTTAGAGAAGTTCTCACAAAAAGATTTGGCGTACAACAGGATTTTTGTGAGAACATATCACAATAACTTGAATAAATTACCTTATTTTTGTGAACGACAATAGTATCACCTATATAGCCGCAAGTACCTTTTACATAACCATTAAATTGCCGTAGTGCGACAACAGACCGACGCGACATTTCGATGAGTTGTCATTCGGTAGTTGTCATGTCAATTTATTGTCGTGTCGGTGATTTGTCGTGTTGATGAGTTGTCTGTTGATGTATCCGTAAGTCTACCCAAGTTAACATCTAGTGAGGTAAACTATTATAAAAGCTCACAGCCCAACAGGGTGATGAAATGTAATACTGTAGCATCCATATGTTTGTTTGTACAGAGAAATATTATTATACCCCCAAAACGAAGTTTAGGGGGGTATATAGGAGTCACCCGGTGGTTGGTCGGTCGGTCGGGTTTGTTGCATTTTCCTTGTCCGGAGCATAGCTTGAAAACTCCTTGTTGGAATTCAATACAACTTCATACAATGGTCAAGCACATTGAGAGGAAGTGCAGTGCACAAGAACCATAACTCCATCTTGACTAATTACAGAGTTATTGCCCTTTGTTACTTTTCCTTGTCCGGAGCATAACTTGAAAACTACTAGTTGGAATTCAATACAACTTCATACAATGGTCAAGCACATTGAGAGGAAGTGCAGTGCACAAGAACCATAACTCCATCTTGACTTAATTACAGAGTTATTGCCCTTTGTTACTTTTCCTTGTCCAAAGCATAACTTGAAAACTACTAGTTGGAATTCAGTACAACTTCATACAATGGTCAAGCACCTTGAGAGGAAGTGCAGTGTACAAGAACTATAACTCTATCTTGAGTATTTACTGAGTTATTGCCCTTTGTTACTTTTCCTTGTCCGGAGCATAACTTGAAAACTACTAGTTGGAATTCAGTACAACTTCATACAATGGTCAAGCACATTGAGAGGAAGTGCAGTGCACAAGAACCATAACTCCATCTTGACTAATGACAGAGTTATTGCCCTTTGTTACTTTTCCTTGTCCGGAGCATAACTTGAAAACTACTGGTTGGAATTCAATACAATTTCATACAATGATCAAGCACACTCAGAGGAAGTGCAGTGTACAAGAACTATAACTCTATCTTGACTAATGACAGAGTTATTGCCCTTTGTTACTTTTCCTTGTCCGGAGCATAACTTGAAAACTACTAGTTGGAATTCAATACAATTTCATACAATGATCAAGCACACTCAGAGGAAGTGCAGTGTACAAGAACTATAACTATCTTGAGTGTTTACTGAGTTATTGCCCTTTGTTAGTTTTCCTTGTCCGAAGCATAACTTGAAAACTACTAGTTGGAATTCAGTGCAACCTCATACAATGGTCAAGTACATTGAGAGGAAGTGCAGTGCACAGGAACCATAACTCTATCTTGACTAATTACAGAGTTATTACCCTTTGTTACTTTTCCTTGTCCGGAGCATAACTTGAAAACTACTTGTTGGAATTCAGTACAACTTCATACAATGGTCAAGCACATTGAGAGGAAGTGCAGTGCACAAGAACCATAACTCCATCTTGACTAATGACAGAGTTATTGCCCTTTGTTACTTTTCCTTGTCCGGAGCATAACTTGAAAACTACTAGTTGGAATTCAATACAATTTCATACAATGATCAAGCACACTCAGAGGAAGTGCAGTGTACAAGAACTATAACTCTATCTTGAGTGTTTACAGAGTTATTACCCTTTGTTACTTTTCCTTGTCCGGAGCATAACTTGAAAACTTCTGGTTGGAATTCAGTACAACCTCATACAATGGTCAAGCACAATGAGAGGAAGTGCAGTGCACAGGAACCATAACTCCATCTTGACTAATTACAGGGTTATTGCCCTTTGTTACTTTTCCCTGTCTGGAGCATTTTTTGAAAACTACAAGTTGGAATTCAATACAACTTCATACAATGGTTGAGCACAATGAGAGGAACTGCTAAGAACAATATCTCTTTTTAGTTTGTTTGCAAGGTATTATGTTACTACGAACTTCTTCAGTTTATAAAGCAGTCTTTTGGGGGTATTAATCACATTTAGTGATTGTTCTAGTTAAAGTTTTACCAAGATAACATTACTTCCTGTGGAAGGAAGAATAATACTTACTAAACAGAAAATCCTTATATTAATTCAATACTTACTAAACAATTAAAATACTTGTATTTCCATCAAAATAACAACCAACACTGTCTCAAAACATTTTTGAAAAATTACTCCTAGCAGAGCCATCTAAGTGCAGTGGTAGCATGCGCATCTCAGCAATGGATGGTCCGGGTTAAATCCTCATCAGTGCACAAGTAGTGATAGTGTCCTTAGACAAGACACAGATAATTTCACATTGCCCCTCTCTCTCTCTCTCTTAGAGGTTAAGTCCATCTAGAGTGAGTCTCAAGAGTGATTAATGTAAGAACTTGTTTTGCAATCGAGGGTTGATAAATTAGAATAAAAAGAAATTCCTGCTTAATTTTTTTAACACTTGATGTATATTATGCTTGCCAATGAAAGTGTATTTTGGGATCTGCCTCCTTGGTCGGGTGGTGACTGAATCACAAGTTCCTCATACAGCCTTATCCTGTTTTAGGGTGTTATTATTGCTACTGGCTAAACCATATTACCAATCTCCACAGAACGGCTTGCTTATTTTAAGTTTTGGGATAGTGTGTCCCAGTTCCAGAGACACCCATGGCTCTGTTACATGCCAGTCAGTGTTACTGCTAGACCACAGATCAGCTCCTTTTGAGCCCTTCTACTTACTCGTTCATCTAGCTCTAGTACCTATAATAAAACACTAACCTGTAGATAACTGACATACTGTTGATACAGTATTGAACCCAAGGTAAAATGAGGAATTTCGCAATTGGGCATCTAGTAGTTGACTACATTTCAGGCTGTCAATGAAGGAGAAAATAATCCAGGTATACGTTACAGTTACATGTTGCCAAAATCAGATCCACAGCTCGGAGAAGATAAAAAAGAAAGAACAGATTCTGATGTTCGAATACAAAAGCCTGGCAATATGCAGATAAGTACTAGTCACTTACCCAGTGAGAGAAGAAAATATGGTCGCACAAATGTGCGCATAACAGACAGGAGACGGAGACCGACAAGTTTGCATAATTCAAAGAGATTTGATGATGTTAAAACTGATGATGCTAATGAAAACAAACAACAGTTTGTATACATGAATGCAATTCAAGTACTTGGCGGAGATAATTCAATCAAGGACAATGTATATCAAGAAGTGGAAAATGAAAGGACCGAGAAAAGAGTCCCTGGAAATACAAAGGAAAGAGGAAGTACAGATAATTATATTGCAAATGAAATAAGGTTAAGAGGTGACAGGGATGGTGGAAGAGAAGATCGGGTAGAGCTTGAAAGTCGAGGTTCCAGAACAAGTTCACGAGTGTACATGGAAAAAAGATACATGTGGTCACATGGTCGATGGACTGAGTGTTCCAATAATTGTGGCTCAGGTGGGTCAAGAAAAGAGAATTTAGAAATTAATTCTGAATAAATTTTGTAAAGTTGAACAAATCTTTATGCCAGTACTGATGTCTTTCATACAATTCTCCTTTGTCTTATTGTAAATACTTTTAATGCATAAACATGTAATAATAAGTAAACAAATTCTTTTATTTCTAAGATATTTTTTTGTTATCGTAGGTTACCAGAGAAGGATTGTTTCCTGTATTGATCGGGAAAGAAGGGAATCGGTGGATGAGGAATATTGTAACCTTGAACTTCGACCTTCAAATTCAAGACGATGTCGCAAAGAAGATTGTCAGTCAAAACCTTCATCATCTTATGTGTTGGTGATTTTTCTGATCAGTTTTCAGGAAACAATTTCAGGGTCCACTAGAGTTCTTGATAACACAGATAATAACATAATTGTTTATTTTTTATATGCTAAAGTTTTCCATTGATTGTGACATAATTGGACTGTCTGATCTGTCAATTTTTATGGTATGGCAATACTCTATCTACTGGTTTATACTGTTGTACATTTCCAGACGTTGGCAAGTAGGAGAGTGGGGCCCGTGTTCTAGGAGTTGTGAGCTTGGTGACCAGGTGCAGAATGTGTTCTGTGAGGAAGTTTTTGCTGAGGGCTCTTCTAAACAAGTGGACGATGAGCAATGTTTGAACCAGTACCGTGAGAAGCCACAGTACAGAAGGTCATGTAATGACGGTGTTTCATGTGCAGTACGTCTTATGTGGAAATTTTCTAAGTGGAGTCAGGTAGGTAACAGATGTACATGGGGGATGTATTTAGGGCTCAATCATGTATATGAAATATTGTCTGGTACAAAATGTGTATAAATGCCATCACTTAGAGCATTAATTTTAGAAAACATCTTTGTTAAAGTTCCTCTTAATTTGAGTTGTTTATATGGACAGAAACTGAATACAAGGGGAGATAAATCTGCCAGCTAGACCCTATTCCTATGTGGTCTTCAAAATATGTTTTACTGAACTTATTATGTCTTGAAATGACTGATACATGAAATATTAAAAATCCAGATACATGTTCGTCCAGGTTGTATGTCTGAGTACATTGAGGTTTCCATGCATGGGGGTGAGGGGAATAAAAAAAAAGTAAAGTGAATTGCCAAGGAATTTTTAGAATAGATTTTAATATCAGTTGTTTGGAAGGCTTATGACTTCATCTATTTCAACATCAAGATTTTATTTCGTCTGCTGTTTTAAACGTTTGTATCAAAATCTAATGCCATTTGTACTCTTGTTGTAAAAATGTAGGCATTATAATATACATTTTATTTGTTCCTTTTCATTTTTATTATGCTGCCGAAGGGTGGCATATTAAAATCGCACCGTCTGTCCGTCCGTCCGTCTGTCCGTGCGTCCGCCCTTACATTTGGATACTTAGGTGGCTATAGGAACAATAGGTAACAGTAAATACTCTTTGATGTCATTCATTCCGTAAGCTCTTAGGTGGCTATGTTTTCTCTTATGTGGCTAAAATAACAATAGAGAGAACAATAGAGAAGCCACATAAGTATCCATATGTTAGAACGGTCCGTCTGTGCGTCCCTATTACAAATTCGTGTCCAGACTGTAACTCTGTCATGCATTGAAGGATTTTAAAATAACTTGGGACACATGTCTAGCACATCAAGACGACTTGTCGTGTGCAAGACCTACATCCCTACCTCAAAGGTCAAGGTCACACTTGGAGTATGAAGGTTCTGGAATCCTCTTTATATGCAGACATTCGTGTCCGGACTGTAACTTTGTCATGCATTGAAGGATTTTAAAATAACTTGGCACAAATGTCTAGCACATCAAGATGACGTGTCGCGTGCAAGACCCACGTCCCTAGCTCAAAGGTCAAGGTCATACTTAGAGTTTGAAGGTAATGGATTCCTCTATATATGCATATATGCACACATTCGTGTCCGGACTGTAACTTTGTCATGCATTGAAGGATTTTAAAATAATTTGACACAAATGTCTAGCACATCAAGATGACGTGTCACGTGTAAGACCCACATCCCAACCACAAAGGTCAAGGTCACACTTAGAGTTTATAGGTAATGGAATCCTGTATATATGCATACATTTGTGTCCGGACTATAACTTTATCATGCTTTGAAGGATTTTAAAATAACTTGGCACAAAATGTCTAGCACATCAAACGGATGTGTCGCGTGCAAGACCCAAGTCCCTAGCTCAAAGGTCAAGGTCACAGTGTTTAAAGTAATGGAAAACTGTATGCATGGTTACTCTGTCATGCATGGAAGGATTTTAAAATTACATAGCACATTTATTGAGCACATGGAGAGGACACAGACTGTGAGGCACCTCTTTCAGGGGGCATTCGTCACTTGTGAGGGACAGCTCTTGTTTGGATCGTCCCTCTGTCCATCCGTACATGCCCAGTAGACATTACAGGGTTAGGGTTTGAGTACAACTTAGCATTGTGAGGTTCTTTGAGTTCATTCCGTCATTATGGGGTTAAAAATGGCATTGTGGGGTTAAATAATTGTATTGTGGGGTTGAAAAAGATCAAAGAAAGATCAAAGGGATAACCTCACAAAGTCCGTCTGGTAAGTACATCCGTCCACCATTTGCTTCAAACGGCATCTCCTCTGAAACCACTGGGCCAATATTGATGAAACTTTGCAGGGATGTTCCTTGCATGAACCTCTATCAAAGTTGTTCAAAGAATTCCATTCAATGCAGAACTCTGGTTGCTATGGCAACAAATAGGAAAAACTTTAAAAATCTACTTCTCTGAAACCACAAGGCCTAAAGCTTAGATATTTGGCATGTAGCATTGTCTAGTAGAACTCTAACAAGCTTGTTCAAATTATAACCCCCGGGTCAAAATTGACCCCGTGCGGGTGGTCACTTAGTTTTGCATAGGCTTATATAGGAAAAACTTTAAAAATCTTCTTCTCTGAAACCAAAAGGCCTAGAGCTTAGATATTTGGCATGTAGCATTGTCTAGTGGACCTCTACCAAGATTGTTCAAGTTATGCCCCTTGGATCAAAATTGACCCCGCACGGGGGTCACTTAGTTTTACACAGGCTAATATAGGAAAAACTTTAAAAAAAAATTCTCAAGAACCACAAAGCCTAGAGCTTAGATATTTATATTTGGCATGTAGCATTGTCTAGTGGACCTCTACCAAGATTGTTCAAACGATGGCCCTGGAATCAAAATTGACCTTGCCCGGGGGGTCACTTAGTTTTACATCGGCTTATATTGGAAAAACTTCAAATCTTCTTGTCTAAGCCGCAAGGCTGAGAGCTTAGATATTTAGCATGTAGCATTGTCTAGTGGATCTCTACCAAAAATGTTCAGATTATGACCCCCGGGTCAAAATAGGCCCCACCCGGGGTGTCACTTGGTTTTACATAGGCTTATATAGGAAAAACTTTAAATATCTTCTTCTATGAAACCACAAGACATAGAGATTAGATATTTGGCATGTAGCATTGCCTAGTAGACGTCTTTAAAGTTTGTTCAAATCATGACCCCTGGGGTCAATATTTGCCAAGCCAAGGAGGTCACTTGTTTTACAAAGATGTATATAGGAAAATCTATTTGGTACGTAACATTGTCTTGTGGTCTTCCAACTACTTTGTTCAAATCATGCCTCTTGGGTCAAAATTGACCACACCCATTTGGCAAGTGAACTGGTATTCCAGTGAGCGATATAGGGCCATCATGGCCCTCTTGTTGAACAACTCAAGATAATGCTAACTTCATCAATAAAGTCAAAATTCTCAATTGTCCTCTCATACAGCAAATGTTTGCAATTTTCAGTGCAGTGTCACATGTGGTGCAGGTTACCAGCAGAGGAGTGTCACATGTAGATCTAAGACAGATGAACGTCAAGTTGTCACAGCCAGTGCTTGTAATGCTGAGATTCAACCTGTAGCTAGGAGAAAATGTGACATGGGGGCATGTCCTCCTCAAAGACAGGTAATATTTGTAAGGATGTGAATTTGTTATTCCCCTGCCATTCTAAAAATGGTGGAAAGGCATGAAGTGTTACCCCTGTCTGTCCTTGAATCCATTTAAAAATGTGTCATGTTCAGTCATTGATATATTATATATATAATTTATTCACAAAATCTTTTAAAAAAAAAAATATTTTTGAACCATTTATTTAGAAAATAAAGATTGTGTCAAAAAGGTATGTTTGAGAAAGGGTGACAACTCTGAATTTACTACTCAGACTGTTTTATGAAGTTTGTCCTCGGTGTCATTACTAGACGTTTCAAGAACGTTGGTATTTTATAAGATATATTCATGAACTAATGAAGAAAGACAGAATTAGTTTGTACCATAGGGATAAAGCACAAGTATCAATTATTTTAATTCTGTAATTAACGCTTTTTGCACAATAATGCTGTGGAGTTATTAGTGAAACATGAGTTTAGTTCTACTCCATTAAGATAATGATGCTTTCAGATGCTAGTATTTTCTTATTGCATTCTATGTAAAGTATGTTGATTATGGTAGAGTACCTCTTTGTAAAAAGGAAGTACTTGTTTTATTATACAGGTTCTGCAGTGAAAATCAGGTGTAATCCTCTGCTGTTTATGATAGTTAGAGTTAAAATGTCATTTAAATCATATGTTACCACCCCTATTTTACAGCCACAAAAACAACAGTAATTTATTTCAGTATAGGCAAGATTTCAAATGTTTTAATCTAATTGATTGTTGCCACAAAAAGTGATTCACAGTTGCCTTATTTAATTTTAGTATGGACTGCATGGAGAGTAAGGGAGGCTTTTGTTGATGTGCATTTGTGGTCAGGGATCAGGAAAAATTTGAAATCTCAATCGGTCTGGACAAGCTGTGTGAACATCGTTGACCTGCCCCCCCCCCCCCCCCCCTAAAAAAAAACCCAAAAAACTTACAAAAACGAAGAAAAAAACTTACAAAAAAACGAAAAATTTGTATGTGATTTACTTATTTTTCAACCAGCTTTCCATTGTGCATAACCATGGAACTGTTAAAGTATTTAGTTGCCTCCTTTCGATTCCAAAATGTTCCCAGAAACAAAAATGTTTATTATTGATTAGTAAATCTCACAAGTCAAGTAAAATAAATGCGCCGTTCACGTGGACATGTGGAGCATTCAATTTTCTAACAAATAAACGACATAGTTTTCGCCATAAAAAATAAGAAACAGAATTTCTAAGGAATAGGAAAAATATCGAGCCAGTTTTAATTAATATACATGTATATGATAATTTCCGTGTGATTTTATCATTGAAGGTGTGTTCAATTTCGATTATAACTGATTAAGTTCAAAGTCACCCCCACAAAGTTTTAAGCTCACCTGGCACAAAGTGCCAAAGTGAGCTATTAGGATCACATTCCGTCCGGCGTCTGTCATCAGTCGTCCATCCGTCCACCATTTCCTTCAAATGACATGTCCTCTGAAACCACTGGGCCAATGTTGATGAAAGCAATTTGCAGGGATGTTCCTTGTAGGAACCTCTATCAAAGTTTTTCAAAGAATTCCATTCCATGCAGAACTATGGTTGCTATGGCAGCAAATAGGAAATACTTTAAAAATCTTCTTCTCTGAAACCACAAGGCCGAGAGCTTAGATATTTAGCATGTGGTATTGTCTAGTGGACCTCTACCAAGATTGTTCAAATTATGACCCCCCGTCTCAAAATTGACCCCACCTGGGGGTCACTTGGTTTTACATAGGCTTATATAGGAAAAACTTTAAAAATCTTCTCTGAAACTACAAGACCTAGAGATTAGATATTTGGCACGTAGTAATGCCTAGTGGACCTCTACCAAGATTGTTCTAATTATGACCCCCAGGTCAAAATTGACCCCTCCAGGGGGTCACTTGATTTTACATAAGCTTATACAGGAAATACTTTAAAAATCTTCTTCTCTGAAACCACAGGGCCTAGAGCTTACATATTTAGCATGTAGCATTGCCTAGTAGACGTCTTTAAAGTTTGTTCAAATCATGATACCTGGGGTCAGTATTGGCCCCGCCAAGGAGGTCACTTGTTTTACAAAGACGTAAATAGGAAAACCTATTTGTATGTAACATTGTCTTGTGGTCTTTCACATTCTTTGTTCGAATTATGCCTCTTGGGACAAAATTGACCACACCCATTTGGCAAGTGGGCTGGTATTCAGGTGAGCGATATAGGGCCATCATGGCCATTTCATTTTAATAATACATGTGTTAGGTATAGGCTATTAATTTTTTGTCGTATGGTTCTGTTTGGAATATTACAAGTTTGTAGGTAATGATTAGTGGGCTAAAGACAATAGGTCCATAAATAAATTCAATCGGTCCGAGTTAAATCTTCACTAGCTGCAAACACATTAATCAAATCCTTTTCAATAACGTGTTAGCGCCGCCTGAGGTACTAATTGTAGTACTGGTGTGTTGGACTAATTAGGTAAAGACCACCGCGGGTTTTTAACATGACATGTTTATTGGGGTATTGGCCCTTTGATTTTGTCAGCAAAGCTTGTCAGCAACCATAAGTAGAAAATCAGTGATAGAACTGTAGTTATTTTGTGAAACAGTAAGTGTTGTTGTTTTAAATGTTACTGGAAATCCTATATGCATTGATATAACTTCACATAATTGGCTATACCCAAAAAAATGTTGCCCCCCACCCCCGGCCCCCCCCGCCTATACCCAAACTTGAAATGTACGGCTGTACACCACTATTTTGTGTGTGGGGTGAAAACCTCACACCCCAACACCGACCAAAAAAACAGTTATTGTCCATTCCATAACGGCTACCTTAAAGGTCAAGGTCACACATAGGACTCAAAAACTTGAAAAAGGGATATATACCATTACTTAATGTATTGGCTCTCTGTATTGGATAGGTGCTAATAACACAGATTTTCGGTTTTCCTGAATCGTATTTGTGGTGAATTATCCCCACCTTGCACTCAAGTTACTATTGTACTCATTATATCATCATTAACTACTTACAGGAAAATTTCTTTTTCAAGATAAAGTCCCTTTTTAGCTCTACTGGACAAAGTCCAGCAGACCTTATGCCATGGTGGTTTGTCCGACATCGATCTGTCTGTAATCTTTTCTTTGATAACGCTCTACAGGTTTCAATTTTCTTTACTTTGATGAAACTTGCTGATAAGGATCCCTGCAACTTGATGATTTTCCCTTTTGTTTTTGGGATCAGTGGGTCAAGGTCACAGTGACCTCAAAAGCAAATTTTATTCAACTTTCATCAAACTTGCTTAGAAGGTTCCATGCAAAATGTAGATGATGCCTATTGTTTTGGGGTCAGTGGGTCAAAGGTCAAGGTCAAAGTGACAATTGTTAGATTTTCCTTGATAACACTCTACGGGTCAGAGTTTCCATTCAAATTTCATCAAACTTGCACAGAAGATTCCCTGTAACATATAGATGATCCCTTTTGATTTTGGGGTCAGTTGGTCAAGGTCACAGTGACCTCTGTTAGATTTTCCTGACAATGCTCTACAGGTCACAGTTTCTATGCCGTTCAATATTTTGAGATCTATTTTACCCACATGTTTTGGGGTCAGTGGGTCAAAGGCCAAGGCCACAGTGACCCAAACTTTGAAAATCTTTTCACCTCAATATCTTGAGGTCTACATCACCCACAGTCTTCAAACGTCATAGGATGAGTGGTCTTACTGAATAGATGGTCCCATCTGTTTTTTGGGGTCAGAAGGTCAAGGTCATAGTGAACTCTGTTAGCTTTTCTGTGATAACATAGCAAAAGATTTTCACAAAACATACTCAGAACAATCCAGTCAGACAGTAGTGGGATACTGGCCCTTTTGGGCCTCTTGTTATGATATTGCTTGCCTGACGCCAACAAATAGTTAGAATTGTCAAGTGTGCTGTCATTACTATACACAAAAAATACATTGGTATAAATGTTACTGAATTATGGCAAAATGTAAACAGGACTCCTTCCTTTGGTGGCTGGTTTGAAGGTTCACAATACACTTGCCAGAACAAAATATCTACATACACATCTGTAACAATATAAGAGAACTTATCCTTGTTTCTGTCACATTTGTCTTGTATGAAACAACTTAAAAATATTAATGTATATTCAGCAACAGAGGCCCAACAGAAGACGTGAATGTCGGAACACCTACTATGGTTGTTGTCCAGATGGTGTCACTCCAGCAAGGGGAGTAAATCAAGAAGGCTGCTTCAGGGGCAATTTAGGTGAGTAATTAAAATACAAAACATACTTTAACAACAAAAAAATAGACCTAGTTCATAAAGCTATGGGCTTTTTTCTTCACATAAACCTGGTCTTGACAAAACAATTGCATAGGAGGTTGCCTGGTATCTGTATGTTGTGGTATTGATCAACGGCAGTCGTATTGCTTGAAGGTATTCAAAACTTTTCCTCTTTTGGCAGCAAGTCATTTTGCCTGACCAATTATTGCAGAACATCAGCCTGCCCATCTGATCTGATCATGATCTGCACTCTGATAATCTGGCAGTACATTTTCAGTGAGCACACATTTGAAAAAATTTAATGTTACAAAGTCATGTTCTGAAGATAGTTAAACTTGCCAGAGGCTAGTCAGGAGAAATTTCCGTGTGGTTTTCAGGTTTTGTGGTGTAGACACCGGTACATATAGCTGCTGGTAGAATCTAAATAAAAGATAATGCAGAGTTAGTAGAGCACAAGTTATTTTAGATTAATTAATGCATTGCAGATCTTTGCTACTTTTAATGGCATATTATATGACCAAAAGCAACTAGTACACTTTATAACATCAGCAGTTTGGTGCACACTTGATGAACCAAACAACTGAATTCATATATACATGTAGTTGTTTGTCACAGTTTTCTGAACTTGATCATATAGAATTTTGTATGGCTCAATTTTATTCATCGGTGAGCTATTGTGATTGCCTTTTTTGTCTGGCATCCGTCTGTCTTGCCTTACTTTCCTTGTTAACACTCTAGAGGTCACATTTGATATCTAATCTTCATGAAAAATTTCACAATGTAATCTCAATGATTTCTAGGTGAAGATTGAATTTGGGCCACCTGGGGTAAAAAAACTAGGTCACAGAGTTAAATCAAACAAAAGCCTTACTAACACCCTAGATGCCTAACACCCTAGATGCCAACCAATCATCATGAAAATTGGTCAGAATGTTTATCTTAATGATTTCCAGGCCAAGTTGAAATCTGGGTCACCAGGGGTCAAAAAACACAGTCAAATCAAAGAAGAAGCTTGTTTACTTTCTAGAAACCACATTTATGAAGCAATTTGCATGAAAATTGGTCAGAATGTTTGTCTCAGTGACTTTTATGTCAAGTTAAAATCTGGATTTCCTTGTTTCAACAATTGGGTTACACAGTAACATTAAAGAAAAACCTCGTTAACACTCTAGATGTAACATTTACTTTCAAGCCCTCAAGAAAATTAGTTAGAATGATTAGGGAATGGTGGTGTGGAGGTCACGGTGTCTGCCGCTCAAATTAGACTCTGGATCACCAGGTGTCCAAAACTAGGTCATGCAGTCAAATCAAAGAAAAACATTGTTAACACTTTAAAGGTCATATTTCTTTTCCACTCTCCATGAAAGTTGGTAACTTTGTCATGCATTGATTGATTTTAAAATAACTTGGCACAAATATTCAGCACATCAAGACAATGTGTTGGGTGCAATTTTCAATGTTTCAATGTACTTCAATGCATGTCAATGCATGCACGGACAGACAAACAGACAGACAGTGCCATTTTAATATGCCACCCGTCAGGGGCATAATAAAAAGTTATACATTGTCTTTGCTGTAACTTTTATATCCATCAAATGATTTTAAAATGACTTGTCATAAATGTTGACATAGTCATCATGATGGTTTGGTGTATGTATGTGCCTTGGTCTGTTAGGAGGTGTTGAATGTGCTGTATCTTTCCCACACATGGAAACATTTTTAATTGACTTGGTATATGAGATGGCATGTAGTAAACAAGACCACTGTTGTATCTCAATGGTCAATGTCACTTTAAGATCCCGAGGTCTGTATCTCCAAGGTCAAGATCACTCTCAGATCCCTAGGTCTGTACTTCAAAGGTCTATATCACTCTCAGATTCCGATGTCTGTATCTCAAAGGTCAATATCACTCTCAGATCCCGAGTTCTGTATCTAAAAGGTCAATTCACACTCTGATTCCGAGGTTTGTATCTCAAAGGTGAAGGACACTCTCAGATCACAAGGTCTATCTCAAAGGTCAAGATCACTCTTAGATTCAAAGGTCTGTATCTCAAAGGCCAAGATCACTCTTAGATCCCAAGATCTCCATCGCAAAGGTCAAAATCACTCTAAGAACCCAAAGGACTGTATCTCAAGGTCAAGATCACTCTCAGATCCCAAGGTCTGTATCTCAAGGTCCAAGATCACTCTAAGATCCCAAGGTCTGTATCTCAAGGTCAAGATCACTCTCAGATCCCTAGCTTGACACTTCACCCTTCGAGTCTAGTTAGAAATGTAAGGAAACATGATAATGAATTAAAAAAGTAATTTTCTGGTTTGGAAGAAGGTTGACAACCATAAAGAAAAGAGCTGGACACAAAAAAGCTCTCCGATTACAATCTCGCTTATTTTACGCAAATACCAGTTTAAGAATTAGACCCTCCTCAGGCAGTGTCACTTATTGACCATTTATAAATATGTGACACAGTACTGGTTTTTTCCAGGAAGTAAATTCGAGAGTGAATGAAAAGCTGCAAGCTTTCTTCACAATGGAGCTAAAATAAATTACATGTTGTAAAACCTAAACTAAACATAAACTATTGCAAGTATGGGAGACTTTATATTTTCTGTGATGAAAGCATGGAATTAATGAATTTCTTAATGAACAATATAGTCAGTAATATTCCCTCACATTTCTAACATGACTAGACGATGAGCTACAGTAAAGCAAAGGTTTTTGTTGTTAAGCAGATGTGCCTTTTGTTTAATAAAGAACAGATGCTGGAAAGTGGTTTAAGTGATGCAAGCATAGTGTTTTTCCACCAATAAAAGAAGTCATTAATTAATGAAGTACTGATAGATGGTAAAGTGAAAAGCCTGAAGGATTAATTCTGTCTTTTTTGTCACATATAAAAGCATAATAGGCAGTCCACAGTATAACATTACCTAATGTCAGTTTCATACTTTACTAATGATTTTTCTAACCCTCCTATCACAAAGTGAAGTGTCTGTCTGCAACATTCCATGTCATTGCTCCATATCTCTGAAACCCCTGGCAGAATTTTCATAAATCTTGGGTCAAATGTTTGCCTCATACAATGACAATGTGCCAGCTCAAGGTCAAAGTCAAATTTCAGGGTCAAAAGTCATGGTTTCAACATTCCTTCATGTTAAAGGGGATTGAAGTTGCATAAGAGAGAAAGAAAGGTAGATGTAAGCATAAACCAATTTGCTAATTGCTTTTAAATAATGTTTACTAGTAAAACTTTGTTTTCTCTTTTTTTTGTGGAGTATATTATTGCCAATGAAATGCCTAATTTCGCAAGGTTAAAGGGCTAAGCTTTTAATTTGGAAAATGCTATTCGGGCATAAGTTTGTAAGGTGCAATAGCTAATTAACAGCAAATACACATGCATTTTGCAGATTTCATTGCATTCTGAGTGAATAATTTCAAAATGATGATATGATCAATTCTAATATTAAATACAAAATGCTGACAAAGTCATTGTGTAGCAATAAATAACATGTTTCACTGGGGAAAGCTTTCATGGCTGATATTTTGCATAAAGATATTTTTCTTCACTCCTATCTCATTCAGAATGTTTGTATAGCTATTGATATATAATTTAATGGTTAGAATGTACAAAAGGTACATTTGCCATAATTTTTGTAAAAAAACATTTGAGAGTCTGTTCTCAGGTCTTGTTAAATTACATATTTTAAAACACATTAGAAGATACTGAGAACAGACTTAAGTTCTCTAAATTTATATTATATCTATATTTGATTGCTTCTTGAAAATGAACACCTTTGCTTTAAGTAGCAGTGTACTGAGTGTTCTTAAGCCAAAGTCAGCCATGGAAGAGATTCAAACTTGCAACCTCTAAGTCTGACACAACACTGTACCATTGCATAGACAAATAAAAAGTGTTTAAGAGTTGTGCAGAAGTGTATTGCAATATTTTGTGTGTACATGTACTTACAAATGCTGGATATCCTAATTTTTGAACAAAATACTTTGAAGTCAGGGTGTCTGTTTTGCATCTACTGGGAGTAAATAAATTTTTCTTAGAAGAGAAAAAAAGTTTGTTAATGTGTTTTGTGCTACATTCTCAGGGATGAAAAAAATATGTATACCGTACCAGTTTTATGAGTCAAAGCTTGCCCTATTTACTGCATATTTTCTTGGGTTATACTAATAGAAAAATGGCAATCTTGATCAATTATATGTATTTTTGCATGGTGGTATTTTTTAATGATAAATAGGGTAATGATGAGAAAGGCGCACATTTCTACATGTTAATGCCATTGTAATAAAGCTTTTACTGTTCACAGTATGAGCCAGTTGTTGTAATTATTCCCCCTTGATTCTCAGAGCTTTCACACATTAAGCATCATTAGGCAGCCTGTACATTGCAATAAAAGAATTGGTACTTGCATACATCTGACTGCATCTGAGTTGTCAAAGATTACAATAATAATTACAGCTACATTCAAAACTTCAGCCAAGTTAAGGGTTGTTTAGTGTTGTTTTTCCTTGCAGTTTGATTAGAGGCACTGTGGGAACTATCATTTTGCTTATAACCTCCATTTGTCGGTCACAATTTCTCTTTTACTCCGTGAAGGGTCAATAGAGAGTACATTTTGTACTGGCCATTGTTAAAATTGGTCAGAATGTTCGTCTTTAGGTTAAGGTCTATTGTGACCAGCTGTTGTCTGTCATCCTCAACATTCCCTTCAAACCACATCTCCTCCTTAACCATTTTAAACTTTACAGGATTGTTTCTTAGATGACCTCTACCAAAATTGCTGCTCATAATGAGTGCCAGAGCTAAAAATAAAAAAAGCTTCAAGCAATATCTCCTTAACCACTGGGTCAATTTCAACCAAACTTCACAGTATAATGTTCCTTGAATGGTCCTCTTCCAAAATTGCTCAAATGTTTATGCTCTGCTGCACATTATGGCTGCCAGAGCTCAATCAAAGGACTGAAAGTGCTAGAGGATTGATTGTCTCTGAACAACACAGTATGCACACATACATATGTAAATATCGGGACAACACAGACTGTACACATACATGTGTAAATATCAGGACGTTATAAACTTGGGACACAACAGTTACTGTCCACAAATTTTGACCTTTTACCATTTATGTAAACTTGACTTTTGAGAAAGGAACCCACAGTGTTTCTGCCAGCTATGAATTTTAAGGAGTCATTTATGACCCCCTGTATCAGAATTTGGGTGTCATTTAGAAATTCCGAGGGTCATCACAAAATGGTGGGTAATCAAAGGGTTGGCAAAATAACAGGTGTTTCTCTTTGGATGCTTTCCATTTTGTCACTGCATCTCAAAAGTCAACTTTGTCCGCAAAGATAATTTTCATAAGTGCATTCAACCATAGACATTAAACTTTGCTATTATTTGGCACACTGAAACCTCTTTCAACAGTGACAGTCTGATCGAAATTACTACAAAATGATCATCAAAATCACTCAGAAAGACGTTTTTGTTTCTTCTGTTAATAGTGTAGCAAACTGTTCTAATTATCTTGCATATTTAGGGGGTCAACCAGACTATAAAATCTAACAATGAGTGTCATATATCAAAATGTTCAGCAGGCTCTGGACAATACGAAACGGAAGTTCATTTTTACCAAAATGGTTGGAGTCGACAGAAATCCAAGATGTAGAAAACAAGCAAATATACCTTTTTCTGTCACTACTTTGTCGTGTATGTACAAATTAACACCAAATCTGTTTTATTTTCACTTCACATTAGTTCTCTTTAAAACTGTGTAATAATGGTTATTTTAAGTTATAGAGGTCAAGGTCAAACTCAAGGTCAAAGGTCAAATTTTGTGAAAATTGGACATTCGGATACATATTTTTCTTTGTTACATTCCTTATATGAAACGTATCAGCATAAATTATTCACCAAAATTTGCAACAATGTAAATTCTTCAAATTATAAGCACTGTTTAGTTCAGATATGTTGTTGCCATGGTAATCCAAGATGGCGTCCAAAAAGGTCGCCAAAATTGAGAAAACTATCAAATATACTTTTAATCTGCTACTACTTTGTCATTTATGTACAGATTAACACCAAATCTTCTTTATTTTCATTTCACATTAGTTCTCTTTAAAATTTGTAATCATGGTCAGTTCATAACATTGTCAAGTTATAGATGTCAAGGTCAAATTCAAGATCGAAGGTCAAATTTTGTAAAAATTGGCGAGATGTTTTTCTTTGTTTCGTTCCTAATATGAAGCATATTAACAGTAATAATCTGCCAAAATTTACAGCAATGTTGTTTTACAAATACTTTGGCACTGTTAGGTTCAGATATGCTGTTGGTTATCCAAGATGGCTTACAAGATTGCCACCAAAATGGAGAGAACAACCAAATAATCCCTTTTCTGCCACTAGTTTGCCTTGTATGTACATATTGACGCCAAACCAGTTTTAATGCATCAACATGAATATTATTTTAATAGTTAGCACTGTTATGCTCAGATATGTTATTGCAATGTATTCAAGATGACATCCAGTAAATGTTATGCGTCTACAATACCATGACCATACAAACCAATACACACAAAAATGCAATGGTACAAAATTCAGATCGATCCAAAATCAGACGACGGAATAGGGTTAAAATTAGACATATCCCATAACGGAAGCGTATGTTGTAAAACAATTTATCTTGCATTTACAAGCGTTTTGAGAGGTTTTGAAATGTTGTTTTTGTAGTAATTTGGTCATACACATTTAACTGCGTCATAGAAGACGCTCTTTCCTACTTCTGTTGTGTCGTTGACAAAATGAGTGCGTCAAAAACGCAGAAAACGCGCTCTTGCGGAAACACTATTAGTGTCTCCTGTCTGACTAGAAAACTGTTATGATCGAAACCGCGTAGGAAAATAGTTCTATAACAGAACAGATACCTCGTTGACTTTTAGTCACAAAATGCTATTCTGAAATGTTTTGATATTATTGCGGGCCGCTGCAGCGGCCCGCTATATTTAATACGTGGTTGGAAAATGTATCATGTAAGGTGAAGTAGTGTATAGTTCTTTGAGCAAAATGTTATGAAAATCGCCTAGGAAGTTACGATAAAGAATGGGTTAAACCACTGTTCATTGTGCAGCTTTAAAATTGTAAAAAAATTGATATTTCTATCTTTTATCCATGTAAAACGACAAATTATTTTATATGCTTATGTAACGTCTAATAAGTAGTGAAAAGTTTTTATTGTTCGGCCAGTATAAAAACCAATACTGGTCAAACATGCCGGTATCTTCCAGTATCGGGTAAAGTGGGTCCATTACGTTACTATGACTCGATTTTTATAGTTTAAAATTTACAATCACACTTCATTTGTTTTTGAATCACACTTCATTTGTTTTTGAATGGAAGTATCATTGTACAGTCACTGACAGTCTATTTAAATCAGACAAGTCATGTTAGAGCAATAAAGTGAAAGGTAGCCAAAGTTTACTAATGGATGCACTTTCTATTTTTATCAGACTGGTTTACATTTCGTATTATTAGACTAGTCTACAGCAATAAACTGACAGGTAGCCAAAGTTAACTACTTGGTCGGTAACAATACTTTTAGTAATCGTAAAAATGTGCGTTGTTTTGTTTACAAACATTTTGACAGCAAACGATTTTGTGAGGATAGAGGCAGGAATAGTATTGTATATTCTGAGAATCAACCTTAATGGAACATAGCGTGGAACATATTATAATATTGCTGCGTTAAATTTGTTTTAATTAACGCTGAATGAAAAAAGGGCTCGTATATACAATCTAATGAAAAAAAAAAACGGAAAGAGCATAAAGACTATTTAAAGCTTTTTCATGAATATGATTTCGTTTCTTTTTTAAATCATAAATGATACACTGGAAATGAGAAAGAGTTACTAAATTGTAAATGCAAAATATTTACATGAAAGCTTTGTTTCTAGGTCCGCTGTGGTAGTAGTATCACAGTTTTTCTTGTTTAGATCTGTTACTATATAATTTTTAAAACAGAAGACAGTATAATTCGTAACAACTGAATGTATGGAACTACTTGTTTGTATGTAAAAAGTTCGGCCTGAGGAAGCTATACTCTGTTAACATTGGACGATTGAATAAATCAACTGATCCAAAAATACAAAAAGGACATCGGCCCCCCCCCCCCCCCCCCCCCCCCCCCCCCCCCCCCCCCCCCCCCCCCCCCCCCCCCCCCCCCCCCCTCCCCCCCCCCCCCCCTCCCCCCCCCCCCCCCCCCCCCCCCCCCCCCCCCCCCCCCTAACCACTGGGCAAATATAATAGAACACAAGTTGGTCTTGTTGAGAGGAGGTTATAATAGTGATTTGACATTCAACAAAATCCTTGCATTAGAATAACAGTTTTGTGTCTGCATTTTTAGCTTGGTGTATTTGAAAGTTGTGTAATGGTCAGACATCAATTTTGATGAGTTTTCCAATGAACAGGACATTCTGTTAGATTCAGTATGGTCATAATTACTTTTGAAATAACGGCAACACAGCGTAACTTGCATCACCTATAAGCATTCTTCCATTTGGTTTCCTGAAAACACTGTACCATGAAACCAAAATTTCTGGTTTAATTAGTCGAGGCAAAATTCATTAAATCGTGAATTATTTTGTTTACCAGGTTATTTGTGGATTTTCTCAGAATTCTCTCAAGAAGATGTATTTTTGACATGTTAATGCAATTACAAGGCTTTTACTTTTAATTCATCATGGCAGGTGAATTAAGAGTGGCATTTCTAGTGACGATCCTTAATCATTATGTTATCATGCGCACAAACATTCCAATCAAAATTGTTGTCCTCATAAAAAATAAATTCTTGCACAGAAGAATTAGCTTCTTGCTGTTTGATATTAAAGCAGTCAGTGTTGTACCTTGATTGCTTTAAATACTGTTGTTTTGGCTGGATTTAAAAAATGTTGATAACATTACACAAACACATAAGTATTACCAGTAGGCCCTTAGTATAATACTTTCTGTTTTCTGGTATGTTTGATCCTTACTCTCCCTACATAATGATGTCTGTGATGATAATGATAATAATGACAAACTAGATGGGTGTTCAGTAGAACACTTGTGTCGCCCTCTTATGCTTTGTCAGAATAACCAACAATTTTGTGACAAAATCTAAGTATATAAAGGGGCATAACTCTGTCAAATATGACCTTGACCAACAAAATTTGGCGGCATCACGACCCATATGTCATAAGCAATGCAATTTGAAAGTTTGATGAAGAAATCTTAAGAAATGGCAAAGTTATAGCCAACGTTAAGTTTTCGTGACAAAATCTAAGTAAAAAAAGGGGCATAACTCTGTCAAACATGACCTTGACCTACAAAATTTGGTGGCATCATGACCCTATTGTCATAAGCAATACAATTGTAAAGTTTGATGAAGAAATCTTAAGAAATGGCAAAGTTATAGCCAACGTTAAGTTTGTGTGACGGACCGATGGACGGACAAAGCGATCCCTATCGCCTTTTCTCCGAAAGGGCGACACAAAAATGATAGCAGTAATTAATAACATTGTGTAATGACTGGCAGCAACATTCGGCAAGTATATTATTCTCAGGAGACTAGTGAGCCCATCTTATTTTGATTGAGCTTGAAAATATTCATTTTAAAGAGTCACAATAATATATATTGGCTAATTCGCACACATTTGACCCATATCAAAATGCTATTTTGAATATTTCCCCTCATGGAATAACAGTTTTCTCCTGAATTGAAATCTTCTATGTTTGAAAAATAGAAACAAAAAAAGAAGTAATTTTTGCACTGAATAAACTTAATTGAAAGATAAACCAGTTCTCAGTATATTTTTCATTTCACCTAGAAGTTTCTTGTCTTTTAGTAATGAAAGACAGACTTTATATGCATTTTAATTATGAAAAGCTTGTAAAAAAATTTTTTTATGAATATTAGGTAAGCTTGTTTTACCTTTATCAATCAACAAATTAACTATCTTTCAAAAAGACAAAATAATCTATCTAAATTGCTGCAGTTTTGGCATGGGGATGTGAAAATTGGGTTGGAAGGAATGTAAACTTTTAAATGTTTTGTAACTTGTTTCTTCAGCTACTAATAAAAGTAATTTGATTATTGGGTATAGTGGTGAAGGTTTGGTAAATTGAAAACATTTGTAATGATTTAATGTTTGCATACTTTGTGATTAGCATATTTCGTGAATTCAGCTGGTCATGAAGACATTATATATTTATAGTACATAAATTCAGATTGTATCTGCAGAGTGTCTCAGTATCATGAAAAACATCTAATAAAACATTTACTGATGCTGCAATTTTGAAAGATTTACAACCTTGTTGCCTGGAATGCCTTTAAATCAAACTTCAACTTTTAGTGACTTGTACATAGCTATTTATCCTTTGAAAGGAATGACTTCAAATTTGTAACACTTGGAGAATAAGGAGAACATAAGAAAAGTAACTCTTGTCCCAAATATTTAAGGGATTCCCCTCTCCCCAGTTGTTCAAGAATGCTTGTTAAGTTCTTGGTTAGTGTTTATGAACTTTAAGAAACCCCTGGTTAGAATTTAATGATACTTCACAGAAGTGATAAGTACCGTGTGTATTTGTGCTGTATTAATGATACTTCACAGAAGTGATAAGTACCGTGTGTATTTGTGCTGTATTAATGATACTTCACAGAAGTGATAAGTACCGTGTGTATTTTGTGCTGTATTAATGATACTTCACAGAAGTGATCAGTACCGTGTGTATTTGTGCTGTATTAATGATACTTCACAGAAGTGATAAGTACCGTGTGTATTTGTGCTGTATTAATGATACTTCACAGAAGTGATAAGTACCGTGTGTATTTGTGCTGTATTAATGATACTTCACAGAAGTGATAAGTACCGTGTGTATTTGTGCTGTATTAATGATACTTCACAGAAGTGATAAGTACCGTGTGTATTTGTGCTGTATTAATGATACTTCACAGAAGTGATAAGTAACGTGTGTATTTGTGCTGTATTAATGATACTTCACAGAAGTGATAAGTACCGTGTGTATTTGTGCTGTATTAATGATACTTCACAGAAGTGATAAGTACCATGTGTATTTGTGCTGTATTAATGATACTTCACAGAAGTGATAAGTACCATGTGTATTTGTGCTGTATTCATCACCTTCAGTGATAGTTCTAGTTCATATTGTCTCAGTCACTAGTAATGGCAGTCTAGCAGGATATTGAGAGGCAATACATTGTTCATGAATGATAACTCTTGTCATGCAGTAATTATCTCCCTTTTCAAAATGGGCACCTAACCAATACCTCCACTGTAAACACAAGATGAAACAGTAATGCAGACATAAAAGATGCTGCCAAAGATGTTTTTCCAATTTAATAGCTCTCTGGAAATTTCATATAATCTACTTGAAATGAGCGAATGCTTTATAGGAGTTGCATAGAATAATTCGTTCATGATCATTTGACCGCAATGAGACCGTAATATGAGCTGCATTTTAAACATGTTCGACACAGGTCTTGCTTCGCAACCGATATATTAATAGAATGCGTAATAGAATGTAAAATTCTATTAATAGTTAGTTATTTCCTGACAGAATGGATTTCTGTTAAAGAAATTTACATTTCTCTTTATTTATAAGAACGATAAATGATATTCTTTATTTAATATAACTTATATGAATTAAATAAATTAATCAAAGTACAACACCTGGGGTAACTTTTATTGAATTTATACAGTTAATTGTAGGCACTCTCTTTGAAAAATCTATTCAGTGTGATTTTCATCTTGTCATCTAATTTTTCTTATTTTATTGTATGTTATTAAGGTGTTTAGTTTACATGCATAGTTTTGATTGACGTATCTTTTCTTGAAGTTTGTGTACAAATCAAAGTTCATGCCCTGGAGGCCTCCGATGTAGAAAAAGTACATTTTTGATGTTAACTTTTGTCAAAGCTATTCATAGACTCACCGTCCATGGATCAAATTTATTTTGCATTCCAAATACTCAGAAGTTGAATTATAACCAAATCCACACTTAATACAAAGGCCATTATAGGGGTTAAAAATGGCTCTCGGTCTTTGTTTTGAAGTCTGATTGAACATGTGTCTTTATGCACATACAAATGTTTGGTAAATTTGTTTATAAAACTTACATATCTGCACATTTATTTGTTATATCCAAGTGTACTGCTAAGCCGTGCAGTTATGTGGGCAGATCTTCCTGAATCCGTGCAGTTATGTGGGCAGATCTTCCTGAAACTTTTGAAGATGCAATAAATATATAAAGAGATATGAAATTCTTTTCTGCATTAAATCTTCATGGCTCATTTGAATGTAAACATCCATGAAACCAGTACATTTATAATGTTCCTACAATTATTTGGACATTGCTATTTGATGGTTCATTCTTGCACTTGCAATGAGGTAAAATGATCTTTTATCTTTCTTAATTTAGAAGGGAATAAGATGGTAAGCAATTTAGAATTGCTATGAGACATAAGCTGTAATACAATTCAGATGTTCACATAATGTTTTGATCAGCGCTATCAAATGAAAAATTTACCTGAAAACCTTACTAACAAATACCCTCAGAAGCCTCATATACAGGTTTCATTGCAATCTATCAAAGGTTCTCACTTCAGATGGTAAATAGTTTGATTTTGAGCTGTCATAGCTTTTCTTCACTTGCATTTTCTGTTACAAAGTGCAGACACATTGAAACTGTATGATATTTCTTCTCATAGTTGTGGCTGAAACAAATTCTGCAAAGTTTGAAAGTTGAACTACAGTGTTGAAGGTTTTAAATGTGATTGAAGAACAGGTAATAAATTGGAAACAGAAATAGTCATTTGATTGCCTAAGATATTAAAACTGGACATTTACTATAACTTGTATGTACCTTTAGTTGACATGTACTCTGTTTGTTCAGACACAGAGTTGAAATACCACAATATTAGATGAAATGGAAAGATAGTATATTTCAAAATAATAGAAGCAATCTTATTAAATGGGAAATATATGAAGTAGGAAAGTAGCAGTAAATTACTGAAAGATGAAGATGCAATATTTTATAGAAGTTTTATACTGCAGCACAAATAAAAAGTGCAATAAACAAATGATATTATTTTATGTTGATGGCATGCAATTAATCAGGGTGTGCTAAGTAGAACAAGAAAAACTGTGATACAAAGTATTACAGCGGGCCAACAAACAATAATGCCATGTAAATATTTTGGAAATTGGAGGTGATTGTTGATGTTGAGGCATGGTCCCAAAAGAACTCGAGGAAACCAATTCTGGTTGAACACGAATAACCTGACACAACACCACATCAGATTCTGCTGACTGACCTGAAATATAGAAAATTTACTGTTATCAAATAATATTATACAGTATGTCCAGGAATGCCCTATAGACCGTTCCTGGTATCTTTTAATTTTTCATTACCATTGTCCTTATTAATTTGACATGAATGAAGATTTTTATGATTATTAGCCGTAAAATATTCTTAAAATGGTTTAAAAGTTTAAAATGATGATTAAAATGGCAGAAAAAAGTTTTTAAAAAAGTTGGTGTGGGTGGGATTTGAACTCGTGGATTCCTGAAAGTACACATATACGAAAGTAAATGTGCTAACGTCTCTACCAATTACGCCACGGTGACTAACTACTGAAGAAAGGGGAAAATAAGCTAATATAATATCATATAAATTTTAAAAGGCAATCGAAGAATATTCAGTCGGCTGCACTTTGTTTCTTGAATGTCAAAGGCTGTGTAAGTGGAAAAAGAATCATATTTCCATTTTTCTCAGCGTAGATAGCGCCTGAAACATGAAGAGGGATTTTCTCTATTTTTATCAGCGTACATTGCGCCCTCTATGAAACGAACGACAGCTCAATTACAAACGACAGCTCTTGCTTTTCCAAAAAAATAGACTGTGTCCCACCGTTTTCATCTCAGAAGTACCTCAATTTTTCATTGGAAGAGAGATGCATTTATTCGATCTAGTGTTTAAGTCTCCATGCATCTTTTACTCGCCAAATATTAGATATAGCGGGCGGCTGCTGCGGCCCACCAATGATTCATGGGCCTGCTGGTAAAATGAAAGTTTGCGGAGGAATTAAATCTGCAAAGACAGGGTGATCTCCCTTAAGACATGGTGGTCTACCCTGATACAGTTTGGATGAACAAATGAAATGGATTTCCTACCTTTTTTACTGGAGACAATATGAAGTTATTGCTTTACAGTATTACAGTGATAATTATTATACCCCCGAAACAAAGTTTGGGGGGGGTATATAGGAGTCACCCGGTGGTTGGTCGGTTGGGCGGTCAGGCGTTCAGTCAGGTGGTCTGTTGCATTTTCCTTGTCTGGAGCATAACTTGAAAACTACTAGTTTGAATTCAATACTATAATGTTATTAATCAAGTGATTTCATATGGGCCTTGTTATTTGTCCAAGGGTGGTCATATTGGCCCAAGGCCGAGGGCCAATACGACTGCCCGAGGACAAATAACAAGGCCAATATGAAATCACTTGATTAATGATAATTTTATTATTCAGCTTTACAATATTGGCTAAAAAAACAAGAATAAAGTGAATCTAACATGTTCATGAGTTGTGGATAAGGAAATCCTGCCCGAGTTTTTTTTTTTTGATGTATCTCAGCCCGAGGGCGGGATTTCCTTATCCGCAACTCAATGGACATGGTAGATTTATTTTCTCACCGTTTAAATCGCATTTCCACACAAGTAAGAAGAAATAAGTGTAAAAACAGGATGGGGATGAAAAAATGAAAATCAACTTTTTCTCGAATTTTACTTCAAAACTGCTATACTGCTTGGGGTGATATTTCCGGACAGGAACTATTCCCGGACACCCCCATTTAAACGCTTTATTTTAACATATTGTTTTGATCCAGCACAAGCAATCATTCGGACTCTTGCTTGTTGAAAGTTGAACATTTGTTTTTTGCGAGTATATGGCAAAAAAATGCAAAACAAACTAACTTGCACATCGTTTTTTCTGTAAACATGCTTTGGGAAAACGGTATAACTGCGCATGCGCATCACGCAACATTTTGAAAAGGCACTGGACGTGCACTTTAAATTGTTAGCATTGCTGGTCTTGGTCGCAGACGAACATAGAATTCAATAAAAGTACATATCAAACCTCTTAAAGTAAGGTTTACAATTTTTGCACCGAAAATGTTATGAATTATAATTAACTTTAAAAAAGACTGAATACGCTGTAGGTTTTAGTGTGACGTCCCATCCGGGATTTTTCGTTTCTAAAAATAGCCTGGCCTTCAACTGCCATATGCTGAATGTGTATCTATACAATATAGACATTATTTATCGCCAAAATAAACTAAATTCCAAAGTGTCCGGAAATGTATCCTGTACTTAGGTTAAAAACATCCCATAAAATATACCCCGTCGGGACCTCAATTAGTATAACGGAAGTTGTCGCAAAGCAAAAACGTAAATATAGTCTTGTGGACAGAGTTATTGCCAATTTTTACTTTTCCTTGTCGCATAGCATAACTTGAAAACTACTGGCTGGAATGCAATACAACTTCATACAATGGTTCAGCACAATGAAAGGAAGTGCAGTGTACAAGAACAATAACTCTATCTTGAGTAATTACCAAGTTATTGCCAAGAACAATATCTCTATTTTAGTTTTCTTTTGCAAGGTATTCTGTTACTACGAACTTCCTCAGTTTATAAAGCGGTCTTTCGGGGGTATTGATCACATTTAGTGATAGGTCTAGTTTATATAGTTTTATGTTTGCTGAAAATGAATGTACAAATGTATTTATTGATTGTGTTTCTTGTGTTAGGGCAGGGGGCCTTCTATATATAATGCTTTTTGGAAGATCATGGAAGGAGCAGTTAGCTCTGATGCATAGAAGTTTAGAGTAATGTTCTTTTCAAACAGTTTATTTGTCCCTGACTGGTCATAGAATGCCTGGACTACATTCGTTGACTGATTTTGAAATAACTTCATACACTTTTTGTTCATACCAGTAAGCTGTGTCATGCACAACATGCAGGGGACCACCTTTAAGATCAAGGTCACATTTAGGGCTCAAACTTGTAATGAGGGTTTGATAAATGATAATAGTCACAGGGATCTAACTCCTTAACCCTGTAAAGGATTTTCTTCAAACTTGCATAAAATGCTTATCTCATCATGATGACAGAGGTCAAGGTTACTTAGGGCCAAAGGTCATGTAACTCTCTCCTAAACTCCTTGAAGGATTTTCATGAAACTTTGGTCACATTGTCATCGCATCATGATGACAGAGGTGAAGGTGACTCCTGAAAGATTTTCATTAAACTTTGTGTATACAATTTCATCGAATCCTGTCGTATTCAGTCAGTGACTTAGCATTGTCATACAATTATGCATATGATTACATCATGGGCTATGCATCACCCACTTAATGAAGTATCTGCTATTATACAGTTGTATATGCGACCGGTGGCTCGTCTGGGGTTGTTTGTTTAAGGGGTGGCTCGTCCGGTCGTCGAACCCCTATTTATTTTGACTCGGGGCAGCAGGTAGAATCAGCTGGTACCGGTTGGCTAGCAGCTGTATGGGGAATTAGGCATTTGCCCCTAAGTCCTTTGGTCTGCGCGTTAGTTACCACCTGATCCCAGTTTCCACTCTACTTTAATATCGTTAGCAGAGTGGAGTTTACAAGTACAACACAGTTCTGAGTTTGATGACTTTTAATAAGTTTCATTTATCTTTCACTTCAATTCAATTCAATGTTCCAAATATCAAATCAATTAATAACTGTATATATTTCCAATCCAGAGATAAAGTTCCAACATATAACTTTTAAAGTACTGTAAGACTAATTTTTTACTTATCCTTTTGAAAACCAAATCAAGACTGTCTATTAATTCTAAAAACTAATCAAGTTTCAAATGTGAAAAACATAGCAATTTACATTGACCAATAAAATTCCAAAAGTAATTAATATTTCAACCAATGATAAAGTATGTTACAAAAAGGTGAAACCCTTTACTTAATCTTTTAAAGCATATGATATACTGAATTAGGGCTTCACACATATCATCAAAATAGGAAATGTGTTTTCTTAAACAATTACAAAGTCCAAGCTGCTAAAATTTAAATCTGTTGTTATTTACATTTTCTTTGTTTTGGTGATTAGTGAATCACATGCCATATCCTGAGAAACATAAGAATGATTGAAAGTTACATTTGTCAGTTTACTGAAAAATACATTAATGTACATGTTTTTTAAAATAAAACCTTTGTTAAGTTAATTTTCATACAACAATGATTTGACTTTATTAAATATATTATATAGCAAAAAAAGGGGAGACTAAAATGTTACTCGGTGGCATATATTTATGTTTGCAAAGTAAAAGATTTTATCAGTACTGACTAATTTAGACGAAAGTAGTAACTGACTCCCTTAGAAACAGGTATAATGTCCTGCCCCACCCTGAGATTTAATGCGGAAATTATTTAGTGTTGCCTGATTTCACATTGGCTTATTCCTTCAACGTACTTGTTTCAAAGTTGGCTGCATTATTTACATTACCTGTAGTGCTTTGCATGAATACCTTTTTGGATCGATTGAATTTTCAATTGATCCAATGTTAACAGAGTATAACGAGGGGTCTAAGCAAAACTAGTCTAAGTGTATATGAAAATAGAAGCAGATAGGATAGTCTTTGAAATGCTTCCTTACGGCCGAACGCTTTACATACAAACAAGTAGTTCCATATATTCAGTTGTTTCGAATTAAACTGTCTTCTGTTTTAAAAATTATATAGTAACATATCTAAATGATATCAAAACATTTCAGAATAGCATAATATTATATTGTTGTAAAATCAATGAGGTATCTGTTTTGTATAGAACTATTTTCCTACGCGGTTTTGATAGTTAGACCGGAGACACTAGAAGACAACTAGTCATGCCGAATAATGTGTTATGTCTTTTATCCGTTGAACATAAACTATCGGAACATCGTAATATGTTATCGAACCACTAGGTACACTTGAATTTTAAATTACAAAACTCGGAATTCAACATAAAAAACAACGATTTTTTTTTGTAACTTGCCAACGCCTCTATCATCAAAAGTGCTCAGCCTGACGAATTGTCATTTAGGCCACTACTTTTATATCTTGGTTTTCAAACCGATGGATTTTTCTAAAAGGGAAAAAAAAAAAATCGCATGTTCGACTTTTTATTTTTCCAGGGATTTTTACAGGAAAAACAAATCGCGTTTGTCTTATTTAGAAAAGCGAAAACAAACTAGTTTTGGTATAATTACATCGCAAAAACATCGTCGCCGATGTAATATTCTCGCTATCGCGTAACTATAGATCCGTGCCGCTCACGAGTATCAAAGCGTAATGTGTGTTGTTTAATATAATTGTTTCAAAAAGTATAAGTTATTTTTAGCACAAGCTATAATATTAATCAGGATTCATATATATTTATTCCCGTTAAAAATTTGAATTAATTGGTCAATTTTTATTCTCCACTTGGCATTTGTCACTCGCGGTAGGTGTGAAAAATACGAGCTGTCAAGGATGACAAAACTAACCCAGTCAATTCTAAAATTGTTTGCAATGTGGCATCACTGACTGAGAATTGTTTGTTAATTTATGAAATGATAAAATTATTTAACTACTCTAAAATACGCGGAGAAACGCTGAGTAGAGCAATAATCGTTGTTTTTGTAACTCGCTCCACTCTCCACGTTTTTTGCATATTTCTCCTAATGAATTACGTGATTTACGGTGAAATAAGGTAACAAAAAACGGTAAAATATTTTTGAAAATCTTTTCCTTCAAAAATCGGTGTAAAACCGGGATCGCCAAAATACGTCATACATAGAAGGAAAATCAGTAAAATTAAGCTCATTTTTTCTTTGAAATTTGCGGTACTTTTGGCCCCAAAAATGGACATACATGACCCCTGATACAGACTTTTAAATCCATTTTTATTCTCCTAGAGTGCTAAAACACATAGTTTTCCGGGGGCTCCTCCCCTGGTCCCCCACAGGAGCATTGCCCCTTGACCCCAATGGGGGCCTATAGCGGCCCCCATGCCCCCCTGTCTTCACAAATAATTTTACTCCCTTCGACGCCTAATCACACCCATGTGAATGCGAAAAGTATTTCTCAATCAATTTTTAAAAAAGTTTCAACTGTTTTTTATTCAAATCAAAACGTTCCGTTATAAAGAGAAATCACAGCATTTCAGCGTGTCCGTTTGGTTGTCATTTATTGTTAAAGCCGATTTTTTTCCCAGTAAAAATTTTCCTTCAACTGTTGCCGAATAAAATATTGTTTTCTGCAACCTCGTTTAATCTTAAAGGTTACAAAAGATAAGGCCGCAGGTGTCACGAGATCAAAGAAGGCGCGCCGACGTTTGATCTTGGTAAAAGCACGTGGCATTAAAAAGACCGATATATTTTTGACAGTTTGAGACATGTACAAGTAGCTCAAGACGATAGTCTGATCATTTTGGATTATAAAAATACTATTTGGGAATAAATAATGTTATGAGTAAGTTTTTTTCGGGTGATACAATATATTTAACACGCTATATAAATGTACGTCGGTCAGCAACTATTTTTGAATTTGATTTGTTAACAACACACAGACAATTCATGTGTATATAAATTTCTACCGATTATAATCAATTTAAATTTAATAATAATTAATTTAAATTTAATTTTCTGTAAACCCACTTGAAGTGCCGCGATTTTACTCCCGACTCCCGCGAAGTTACGCGGTATTTCTCCGTTCTCGAACTTTGGACCAAAAACATCGTATCACCCCGGACCCACTATCAAGCATATACAACCTCTCAGTTGAGAACAAAGGTTTTGGGAATAATTGTGCAAATCGCATGCCATAGCGGCACACATCAAAGCTGTCAATTTAGTTTCAGATGACATTAAATTTAGTTGTTTGCTTTTTTGGGTGATGGAGTCTTTTTTTTTTTTTTTTTTTTCCGACCGGCCGATGGGCACTTTTCAAAAAAATTCTTGTAAACCAAAAAATAAAAAAGTAGTGGCCTTAGTGTCTCTAAAGCTTTGCCGAAAAACTATTCTAAAATACGCCTTTATGCGTTTAGGTATAAGACTGAAACTTATCAGCAAATTAATTCTACAAAGGCACTTGTAGATGTCTTATTGAAATATGACAACGTATTTATATGCTTTAAACACATTGTAATTGTTGTTTTTTTATGTAAATGCGTGGTTCAAAAATGGTACGAAAATGTCCGCATTTTGCCGAAGTCGGTTCGTACCTGGGTACGAATAACTGTATGAAATCACATAGATCTACATGTCTTAACTACGATTTTTAAATGTAGACAGAAATGCAATAATCTAAAGGGAAAATCAAATTCATTTCTCTAGATCATGCTGTCATTTACAAAGAACAGATATTAACTCAATATAAATACAATTAGAATTTATTGTATTGTAACTAAAACTTTCAAACTTTACCATGATTCTTTTGCTACACTAAATATTGGCGTGTACATTCATACATACATTAATTATATAGGATCATAATTATCATCATCATCATAATCATCATCATTATTGCTTGTTACGAAATAATACAAGAGTTAAGTATATGTTAAATATGAAAGATAATAGCCTGCTGTTAAAACATTCAGTTGTTGTTTTAGACAAGTGATGAAAAATTAAAACAGTATGGTAATGACTAGGGGTGCGCAATAGACCCGGTATATTGCAATTCGCAGTATTTTGGAAGCGCTCACGGTGATAGTTAATGTAAGCTGCAAATACTTGTTCTACAATAGGTGTATACTGAATCAATTAATAACAAAAGATTGATTTATCCTTACCTTCTTGACGTCAGTCGGTACTGTCTTCTTGAATCTGGTTTAGCTTTCTTAAAATTCACTGTCACGGTAACCATTAAAGCCTTGACACTTCAGACAAGTGCTTGGCATCATACAATGACATCTGTGGCCGAGTGGTTAAGGTCACTGACTTATGTTTACTTGTCCCTCACCGCTGTAGGTTCGTGCCCTACTTGGGTCGAATTCTTTTATGTCTGGGAGCTATCTAGGTTCTACCCAGGTGCCCCCTCGTGACTGAAATAATGCAAGAATTGGCACCCAGGGTGTAAGAACCGTAGATGGGTTCTTTATTTATATTTTTATTGATGTTTAGTAGTTACATTATTTATTAAGTAAAGTTTAATATGGCCCCATTTTGTGTAACGTTACGTCGCACAGCTACGTACGTGCTGTCGACTTCCGTCGACGTCAGTTGTTTACGTCTGGTCGTTAAAAACGTTTCAGACAAGTCTTGTATTTATGTATTTAGTAGGATTTGGGATGAAAATACTTATAGGACGTAAAGTCGGTATGTGATAATTATTATTGTTTTCTGTTGATTCGTGCTTACGTATTAAGCTGATATTGATTTAAAATGAATTGATATAGATTGAATTTCATGTTAAAAACTAGAAATAGAAATAATACAGAACATTCGTGTATTGTAACGACATGGATATTGGCAGGTCTATATTTCCTTATTAACTGTTTAATTATTATTTTATGCATGCGAGATTAATTTGTGATTTTCATTACATGTATATATTCATGTTTAATTTTAGAGAATCGCTACGCTAAGAAATAAATTGATGATCGGCGCATACTCGAGTTAGTCTTGATTCCCCAAGTTTGCTACACAGGGTTTTCCTCCTCCACGAAAGCTGGACGTTGCAATATGACCTTAGCTGTTGAGTGCGACATTTACTCCGAATCAATGAATTTGCACAATACAATCAACCCTATGGGCATATCCCATAACTTTTGAATGACATTAAAAGTTGTTCAAACTATGAATTTTCAGTTCAGTTTTGTCAAAATCCACTTCTCAGTTACCATTCACAGCTTAATACTTCTTAGGGTAGTTGAACATAGTCACTGAATGCAAAATATAAGCACATGGGTTCCTATCTCAAAAGTAAAGTTTACACAAATGGTTAAAGGTCAGAATCTGTGGACAGTTGTGTCTCCAGTTTATAACTTTACTCATGCAAGTGTTGTCCTGATATTTACACATGTATGTGTGCAGACTGTGTTGTTCAGAGACAATCGATCCCCCAGCACTTTCAGTCCTTTGATTTTGTACTGTCTTGTAATGGCTTGAAGATTCTGTGTATCATGTTATATTAACATAAGTTAGTGTAAACTAATTCACTAATAATCAGCATTTAAATATGCCCCTGCGAAATGCAGTTCATGAAATCATGAACGTTATTAGCTGTTAAAGATTGGTTCATGAACTGGACTTAGTCTGTATTTAAGTGTCACAGCCTCAATACAGTTTCTATTTCAAAGTTAGATCCATTTTACAGAGAAACATGCCATGTATATCTGCAGGAATTACTTGCGATACAATTTTGCAAAGTAAATTATTTCGAAGATACTGATAGTAATCTTTAAAAGTATTTAGACTGTAGGCTAAAATCCCCCCTTTAAATTATGGAATGTCTTGGATTGAAGCTTTTCTATGAAATCCAAGTACTGAGAAGCTAATGGGAGGTGTCGGCCAGAGACTACCAAGGTGAACAAGTTGTTGCATGGCAACATAGGAAGGCTAATTGAGATTCACCATTTAGATAATGTTAGACAAAATATGAAAGGGTATCATTGTGGTTTTGAAATTATAATTTCACTAAATTGTCTGAGAGATGAATCATAATACAAAAATGTAGAAGGCACTGCAAATGAGTCATCATATGCCTAATTGCTGATTGTATCTATCTATGTAATAATTCCCTTACCAGAAAAACTTATATGTCACTTATAAGCCATTTTTATATGTAACTTATACTTCACATAGACAATTTACCTATAAGTCACATAGTTGGGACTTATTACTGTTTTAAATGCAAATTAGATTTAATTTGATGTACTTTCGTTTTCAATAGCAAATATTCACTTAAGAATTCCTCATTTATATATCTAATTTCATGATCAATTAACTAATGTTTTTCCATAACATCATTATTTTTTACAATTTAACCACTCTATTACATGAAAAACATAATGCGTGCCAAACATCAGTATGCTTTAATTTAGTTGGGTGGGTGGGGTAAACCCGTTATATACGCGTTATGCAAGAAAACAATGGATGATGATCGGACCGCGTTATAAAGAAAATCTCACTTATATAATGCGGATCTGACCTTTTTGACCCAGACTACCGCATTATAACTGGATTGCAGTGTATTATGTAATTCACAAAAAATAATGATTTCAGTAAATTTATACAAAATTTTATTCATCAAATCATTTATTTACCAGTATGCAATTTTTCATCCGTAATAATTTTAACAATATGCAAACACAAAAAAGTCTCTTTATTATACCCCCAAAACGAAGTTTAGGGGGGTATATAGGAGTCACCCGGTGGTTGGTCGGTCGGTCGGTCGGTCGGTCGGGCGGTCTGTTGCATTTTCCTTGTCCGGAGCATAACTTGAAAACTACTAGTTGGAATTCAATACAACTTCATACAATGGTCAAGCACATTGAGAGGAAGTGCAGTGCACAAGAACTATAACTCCATCTTGACTAATTACAGAGTTATTGCCCTTTGTTACTTTTCCTTGTCCAGAGCATAACTTGAAAACTACTAGTTGGAATTCAATACAACTTCATACATTGGTCAAGCACATTGAGAGGAAGTGCAGTGCAGAAGAACCATAACTCCATCTTGACTAATTACAGAGTTATTGCCCTTTGTTACTTTTCCTTGTCCGGAGCATAACTTGAAATCTACTGGTTGGAATTCAATACAACTTCATACAATGATCAAGCACACTCAGAGGAAGTGCATTATACAAGAACTATAACTCTATCTTGAGTATTTACTGAGTTATTGCCCTTTGTTAGTTTTCTTTGTCCGAAGCATAACTTGAAAACTACTGGTTGGAATTCAATACAACTTCATACAATGGTCAAGCACATTGAGAGGAAGTGCAGTGCACAAGAACTATAACTCCATCTTGACTAATTACAGAGTTATTGCCCTTTGTTACTTTTCCTTGTCCGGAGCATAACTTGAAAACTACTAGTTGGAATTCAATACAACTTCATACAATGATCAAGCACACTCAGAGGAAGTGCAGTGTACAAGAACTATAACTCTATCTTGAGTATTTACTGAGTTATTGCCCTTTGTTAGTTTTCCTTGTCCGAAGCATAACTTGAAAACTACTAGTTGGAATTCAGTACAACCTCATACAATGGTCAAGTACATTTAGAGGAAGTGCAGTGCACAGGAACCATAACTCCATCTTGACTCATTACAGAGTTATTACCCTTTGTTACTTTTCCTTGTCCGGAGCATAACTTGAAAATTTCTGGTTGGAATTCAGTACAACTTCATACAATGGTCAAGCACAGTGAGAGGGAGTGCAGTGCACAGGAACCATAACTCTATCTTGACTAATTACAGGGTTATTGCCCTTTGTTACTTTTCCCTGTCTGGAACATTTTTCGAAAACTACAAGTTGGAATTCAATACAACTTCATACAATGGTCAAGCACAATGAGAGGAACTGCTAAGAACAATATCTCTTTTTAGTTTGTTTGCAAGGTATTATGTTACTACGAACTTCTTCAGTTTATAAAGCAATCCTTTTGGGGGTATTAATCACATTTAGTGATAGCTCTAGTTCTGGTTTGAATTTGTTCTTGTGTCTGTTACGCCAGGGTGAGCTTTTCTGATCGATGATTGTCCGTCGTCCGTCAACATTTTGATTCAAATGACATCTCCTCTGAAACCTCTAGGCCAATGTTGATAAAACTATGCAGGAATGTTCCTTGCATGAAGCTCTACCAAAATTGTTCAAAGAATTCCATTCCATGCAGAACTCTGGTTGCTATGGCAACAAATAGGAAAAACTTTAAAAATCTTCTTCTCTGAAACCACAAGGCCTAGAGCTTAGATATTTGGCATGTAGCATTGTCTAGTGGACCTCTACCAAGATTGTTCAAATTATGACCCTGGGGTCAAAATTGACCCCGCGCGGGTGGGCACTTAGTTTTTGCATAGGCATATATAGGAAAAACTTTAAAAATCTTCTTCTCTGAAACCACAAGGCCTAGAGCTAAGATATTTGGCATGTAGCATTGTCTAGTGGACCTCTACCAAGATTGTTCAAATTATGACCCCTGGTTCAAAATTGACCCCGCGGGGGTAAAACGAAGTTTAGGGGGGGTATATAGGAGTCACCCGGTGGTCGGTCGGTCGGTCGGTCAGTTGGGCGGTCGGTCGGGCGGTCTGTTGCATTTTCCTTGTCCGGAGCATAACTTGAAAACTACTAGTTGGAATTCAATATTACTTCATACAATGGTAAAACACATTGAGAGGAAGTGCAGTGCCAAAGAACCATAACTCCATCTTGACTAATTACAGAGTTATTGCCCTTTGTTACTTTTCCTTGTCTGGAGCATAACTTAAAAACTACTAGTTGGAATTCAATACAACCTCATACAGTGGTCAAGCACATTCAGAGGAAGTGCAGTGCACAAGAACCATAACTCCATCTTGACTTATTACAGAGTTATTGCCCTTTGTTACTTTTCCTTGTCCGGAGCATAACTTGAAAACTACTAGTTGGAATTCAATATTACTTCATACAATGGTCAAACACATTAAAAGGAAGTGCAGAGCACAAGAACCATAACTCCATCTTGACTAATTACAGAGTTATTGCCCTTTGTTACTTTTCCTTGTCCGGAGCATAACTTGAAAACTACTGGTTGGAATTCAATACAATTTCGTACAATGATCAAGCACAATCAGAGGAAGTGCAGTGTACAAGAACCATAACTCTATCTTGAGTATTTACTGAGTTATTGCCCTTTGTTACTTTTCCTTGTCCGGAGCATAACTTGAAAACTACTGGTTGGAATTCAATACAATTTCATACAATGATCAAGCACAATGAGAGGAAGTGCAGTGTACAGGAACCATAACTCTATCTTGACTCATTACAGAGTTATTGCCCTTTGTTACTTTTCCTTGTCACAGAGCATAATTCGTAAACTACTGGTTGGAATTCAATACAACTTCATACAATGGTCAAGCACAATGAGAGGAAGTGCAGTGCAAAAGAACAGTAACTCTATCTTTACTCATTACAGAGTTATTGCCCTTTGTTCCTTTTCCTTGTCCAGAGCATAATTCGTAAACTACTGGTTGGAATTCAATACAACTTCATACAATAGTCAAGCACAATGAGAGGAAGTGCAGTGCACAAGAACCATAACTCCATCTTGACTAATTACAGAGTTATTGCCCTTTGTTCCTTTTCCTTGTCCGGATCATAATTCGAAAACAACTAGTTGGAATTCAATACAACTTCATACAATGGTCAAGCACAATGAGAGGAAGTGCAGTGCAAAAGAACAGTAACTCTATCTTTACTCATTACAGAGTTATTGCCCTTTGTTACTTTTACTTGTCCGGAGCATAATTCGAAAAGTACTGGTTGGAATTTAATATGACTTCATACAATGGTCAAGTACATTGAGAGAAAGTGCAGTGTACAAGAACCATGACTTTATCTTGACAAATTACAGAGTTATTGCCAACAACAATATCTCTCTTAAGTTTGTTTGCAAGGTATTCTGTTACTACGAACTTCCTCAGTTTATAAAGCAGTCTTTTGGGGGTATTAATCACATTTAGTGATAGCTCTAGTTTATCATGTTTGAAGTTGATTTACATATATTTCGAAAGGAAAAACACGCAACTAATGTCTGTCGAGTTCAGTCAAATTTATTGAGAAAATGTTTACAGTTGCACCGTGCACATATCTACCAAATATATTTTGGACGAATTCAAATAAAGTTCATTTACAAATTTTAAAAACAGAACCATTTGAATAACCGACAAAGCAATCAAGCATCGGTCTTTTCCAAGTGGGTAGGCTAGCTGCAAACATCAAAGAATTGCCAGAGGCATTTGGCTTTGCCCTCTGATTGCTAATTACCGACCGATTAACAAAATGACAGTCGGATTATCTGACATGTGTATTGCTCTTCCTGGGGGCAATAAGAGACCTGTAGGTGTTGACAGGAGCCTGTGTATTGTGATTTTCAACACATTTATGAACCGAAAATGTAAAAATTCTCCGACCGATTTAAAATGGCTTTTCAGACTTGCGAATCGGTATTTGTAAGTAAAAAATTGGTCCAGAACCAAAAGAACGAAGATTATCGAAGCCCTGATAATGTCTGTTAAGTATTCAAATTCAACCAATCAGAAAGCTGACAGAAGGTTACTTTCTGTTTCAGACAATGAGTATCATATGTTTATTTTCATCTCTGTATACAAGATGAACCCAGAGATTGACCAAATACCACTTGTTATCAGTAATATTATATAATGTAGCACACTGTATCTCTAAGAAAATTCTGCTGCAATGGTTTCATATAACTGTCATATAAATGACATATAACTGACAGCTACACACTATGAGACATATAAGTGACTTATAAGTGGCTTATATGTTGAAAAATAAAAGAGCTTAAAATGAATTCTTGTCGCGGTGATGGGTGACAATTGGAAAAAACACCTTGCGTGTACTGTAAATAACTTATACATATAACAGACTTAGACAAGTTCTATATGACTTATATGTAACTTAAATATCTCATATAAGTCAAGCATAAGTTGCATATAAGGGACATATAATAATTAAATCAGTATTTTGGAAAGTATGCAGTGCATGGGTAGTTTCTGGCTGAAACTGATAAGTTGATCATAGAACAAGAATAAATCAAGTAATAAGATGTTGTTGTATGAGTTCAACGCCTGTTCCAAATGTCTTTAGGTCATTTTTACAGGCAGGCAGTTTACCTAACCAGCATTCCTGGGAACAACCAGTACTGGACTCCTGTCCAAATCATTAGATATGGCAGGTAGCAGGGCTCAATCTTGTGACCCTTAATTAGTGAGAAGTTATGGAAGCGGACAAAACAAGCAAGTCAACAATTCATAATCATGATTCAGTATGCATATTAGCTATCAAATGCGCAATTGTAAGCTTGTAAATTCTTACCGGGGCTCTAAAAGATTTTATAGACTTAAGAAGTAATTGTAATTAGCAATCAAATTGCAAATTGCCCTTAAAAAATTAATTTCTAATATATTTTACTTTCAAAGAAACATTTGCAATTTCAATTAAAAGTGTATTCTGCAAAATATCGAAAAGATGATTTTAATTGTATGGCATCAGTTGATTAATTTACACCATTGTTTAGGGCTTGTTTGTTTAGATTGCAATGTTATAGGTAGTGCTCTAATAAAAATAATAGAGGGATAAAAATTCTGTGAAAGCCTATGCTTTTTATATTTTGAATAAATTTTATCATTGCTTACCAGCCCAATATTTTTAGTTTTTAGCTCTACAGGACAAAGTCCAGCAGAGCTTATGCCATGGTGGTTTGTCAGTCATCCGTCTGTCAATCATGTTTTTGGTGATTGAACTCTACACTGGTCACAAATTTCATTTGACTTTCCTGAAACTCTCTCAGAAGGCTACTCGCAACCTGTCGATGCTACATATTGTTTTTGGGGTCAGGGTCAATGGTCAAGGTCACAGTGACCTTTTGTTAGCTTTTGTTTGATAATATTTTACAGGTCACAATTTTCATTAAACTTTCATAAAATTTGCTCAGAAGGTTGTCTGCGACTTGTAGAATATCCCTTTTGTTTTTGGGGTCTAAAGGTCAAGGTCACCTTGATTACATTTCCCTTGATAACACACTGTACAGGTAACAATTTTCATTCAACTTCCATCAAACTTTCTCAGAAGGTTGCCTGCAACATTTAGATGATCATTATTAATTTTGGGGTCAGTGGGTCGAATGTCAAGCTCACAGTTACTTACGTTAGCTTTTCCTTGATTAAGCTCTACAGGTCACAATTTTATTTAAACTTTTCCGCAAACGTGCTCAGAAGGTTGCCTGCAACACGTAGATGGTAATGTTTTTGGGGTCAGAAGGCCAAGGTCAAAGTTAGCCTAACATAAATCATTTCTGCTCAATATTTTAGACAACATTCTTGAAATCATAGGATGATTGGTCTTACTCAGTTGATAAAAAGAAATATTTCATTGGTCAACTCTCGATAGGTTGGTGTGATAAGGGGTCACCTTTTGACTACATGTAAAATGTAAGTCAATGGGAAAAGCAAATGTGTAAAGTTTTGGAGTAGTCTCCTTAGTTGTAGCATTAAGAAAAACTATAATTCTTCTTCTGTGTAACCACAAGACCTAGAGCTTAGATATTTAGCATGTAGCATTGCTTACTGGACATCTACCAAGATTTTTCAAATCAAGCTGCCTGTTTCGGGCGGGGTGGGGGGCGGGTGCAGGGGATAGGATCACTTGATTTTACATATGTTTATAGGGAAAATATCCTGAAACCACAAGGCCTAGAGCTTAAATTTAACATGTAACATTGCCTTGTAGACTTCTACCAAAATTGTTTAAATCATGACCCCCTGGTCAAATTGACCCAGGGTAGCGGGGTTGCTTGTTTTTAAATAGATTCATTTCTATGGGAAGTCTGTAAAAATCTTCTTCTTTAAAACCACAAAGCCTTGAACTTAGATATTTGGCATGTATTTGCCTAGTGAACCTCTACCAAGAGTGTTCAAATCATGACCCCCAGGTCAAAATTTACCCTGCCTTGGGGTCACTAGCTTTTTCATAGACTTGCATAGAAAAACTTTAAAAAAAATCTCTGAAACCACCTTGAACTTAGATATTTGGCATGTATCATTGCCTAGTGGACCTCTACCAAGAGTGTTCCAATCATGACCCCCATGTCAAAATTTACCCTTCCTAGGGGGTCACCTGATTTCACATAGGCTTATATAGGAAAAACTTTAAAAATCTTCTTGTCTAGAAACATAAGGCGAAGAGCTTAGATATTTGGAATGTAGCATTATGTAGTGACCGATAAGAAGATTGTTGAAATCAGGACCCCTAGGTCAAAACTGACCCTTTCTGCAATATGAATGTTAACCTTGTACTATAACCAATAGTAGCCAGGTGAGCGATATGGGGCCATTTTGGCCCTCCTGTTTATGTTCATCTGAAGAAAATATTTTGATACTTTCACCAAGAATACAGTGAGTTTATCTAGTAATAATCCACCATTCTATTTTCATCGAAAAACGAATAAAATATACTTTCTTTCAGTTAATTAAAGGTAATTAAATCATTTAAAACATGTGGGAAATTATTAAGATGTTTATAGGCTTGTTCTAGTAGAACCTGTTGTTTCAGAGAGAGAACTACTTGACTGATGTAATAATTTGCCCATAAATGTCATTGTTTTGCTAATGAAGAGGCATATTTAGGTCTAGGTTTCGTTTTATTCTTCATGTGATGTGATTCTGTTCCTGTGAGTTTTTCTGAAATTATTATTATGCAGTACTTTTGAAATATGTTTTGTACAAGTTCAACACAAAGTTTTCTTGTTGAATGAAATTGGAGTAAAAGGCTGTAGTGACAAGTGCAATGTTGTTGAGATAAGTTTTTAAGTTTTTCATGTGTAATTTCATTTATTATTTGAATGAAGTAGCGCCTTAACAAAGCACTTTTTTGCAAACTCGTTTTTCTAATTTTTTATTGCAGGATTTTTCAAAATATAAGCAAGAGCCTCCCATATTGTTGCAAATGTTTTTGTGCTATGAACTCATCTTAGCTCTGCTAGGGTAATAGACAATGCTTGTGAATTACAAGTTTATTGTTACCTGTATTACATTAATAAATGGCAGTATGATATATATGAAGGTTTTATTGTGTAGAACAAATAAAAATATATAAGCTAGATTTGTTGAATTAACAGCGATAAACGCAATTACTAATGCCAGAGTAGGTGTAGAAGAAAGTAGATTTATCAGCTACACTGTGCATAAAACTCAATGAAATAAAGGGCCTGCCCCTAATGTCATACATTTTGGAGACCCTGATTATCTCTGACTTTCAACATAATACTATAAAAATGGGTACTGAAGGTTATAAGCAGTAGTGTGAAGTAAAGAAGGATTATTTTGCACCATAGGATTAGGGTCACAAAAGATGTAAAAGACAGCCCCTACCCCATCAGAGGTGTACATGTACCTCTACTAGGTGATCATGTGCTCATTATACCCCGGAAACGAAGTTTGGGGGGGTATATAAGAGTCACTCGGTGGTTGGTCGGTCGGTCGGTTGGTTGGTCGGTCGGTCGGTCAGGCGGTCTGTTGCATTTTCCTTGTCCAGAGCTTAACTTGAAAACTACTTGTTGGAATTCAATACAACTTCATACAATGGTCAAGCACATTGAGAGGAAGTGCAGTGCACAAGAACCATAACTCCGTCTTGACTCATTACAGAGTTATTGCCCTTTGTTACTTTTCCATTTCTGGAGCATAACTTGAAAACTACTTGTTGGAATTCAAAACAACTTCAAACAATGACCAAGCACAATAAGAGGAAATGCAGTGCACAAGAACCATAACTCCATCTTGACTCATTACAGAGTTATTGCCCTTTGTTACATTTCCTTGTCCGAAGCATAACTTGAAAACTACCTGTTTGAATTCAATACAACTTCATACAATGGTCAAGTACATTGAGAGGAAGTGCAGTGCACAGGAACCATAACTCTTTCTTGACTCATTACAGAGTTATTGCCCTTTGTTACTTTTCCCTTTGTCCGGAGTATTACTTGAAAACTACTGGTTGGAATTCAATACACTTATAAAATTGTCTAGCACAATGAGAGGAAGTGCAGTGTACAAGAACATACTCTATCTTCAGTATTTACAGAGTTTTGCCCTTTTTTACTTTTCCTTGTCCGGGGCAAACTTGAAAACTCCTGGTTGCAATTCAATACAACTTCATACAATGGTCAAGTACATTGAGAGGAAGTGCAGTGCACGGAACCATAACTCTTTCTTGACTCATTACAGAGTTATTGCCCTTTGTTACTTTTCCTTGTCCGGAGCATTACTAGAAAACTACTGGTTGGAATTCAATACAACTTCAATAATGGTCAAGCACAATGAGAGGAAGTGCAGTGTACAAGAACCATAACTCTATCTTGAGTATTAACAGAGTTATTGCCCACTTCTACTTTTACTTGACACAGAGCATAACTTGAAAACTACTAGTTGGAATCCAATACAATTTCATGCAATGGTCCAGCACAATGAGAGAAAGTGCAGTGTACAAGAATCATAACTCTATCTTGACTAATTACAGAGTTATTGCCAAGAACAATATCTCTATTTTAGTTTTTATTTGCAAGGTATTCTGTTACTACGAACTTCCTCAGTTTATAAAGCAGTCTTTCGAGGGTATTAATCACATTTAGTGATAGCTCTAGTATTTCATTAGTTCTACTTTATTACTCACCTGGCACAAAGTGCTAGGGTGAGCTATAAGGGTCACTCAGTGTGCGTCGTATGTAATTTATCGTACCTCCACCATTTCCTTCAAACGACGTCTCCTCTAGTCACTTGTTTTACATAGACATATATAGGAAAACGTTTAAAAATCTTTCTTCTCCAAACCAAAATGTCGAGAGCTTAGCTGTTTAGTGTGTAACAGAGTCTAGTGGACCTCTTCAAAGTTTGTTCAAATCATTCCGAGGGTCAACATATACCTTGCCCTTGGTGGTCACTTGGTATAGGAAATCTTTAAAAAAATTCTTTTCTAAAACTACAAGGCCTAGATGGTATGTTACATTGTCTAGTGGTCCTCTACCGACATTGTTCAAATCATGCCCCTAGGGTCAAAATTGACCTCACCCACCAGGCAAGTGCACTGGTACACAGGTGAGCAATATAGGGCCATCATTGCGATCTTGTTTTAATGGTGGCACCATGATCTAAATAGTGATGGTGAAATACTTCTACGGGGAAAAGTTGTTTGGTAGGAACGCCTGAATCAAGGTGTTCAGGCTCGGGTGATCTGTGTTCGCAGGTTTGACTGTATGTTAGACTTTAACCTAAGCAGTTATTTTGTTGTCAGAATTTCCGAAGTATTTGACAGTTTAAGTAAACTGCAGTCATTTTCATACAGGATAATGCAATTTTACACTGTCAGGAGTAGGTAATCATGCCTCTAATACACCCATGTCTAAACAAAATGTGGCTATTAAAAAAAAACCACAAATACAGTAACTGCAATATTAAAATTGGGCAACCTGACAGTGTCATATTGTGAAGCAAATTTTGTTAAAGGAAATAACTTTATTGCATGAATTTTGCAGTTAATTTTTACAGTATAACATTTCATCTTATTATTTATGTAATATTATAAACATTTTAAAGACAATTTTGCTGGCAATTTAATCATACTTGAAAATGGGAAAAGTGTTACTTTCTAAAGTATTTATTACATTCATAAATTTTAGCATTATTTTGCTGTACTTAGTAACAGACACAATACACATCAGTATAGTCTGTGGGATCCCGACCATGGAAAGAGTTTGTCAACAGCAGTCAATCAGACCAGAATGATCACATTTATGATCTTCAAGTTTATTCGAGTGCAAGAAAACTTGTAACTGTACTGTTACAGCACCAAGAATATTCAAATACAACCACCCATCTTCCATAAGTCAACTTATGAAACATTTTTAGCTCTACTGGATGAACAGTCAAGCAGAGGTTATACCATGGTGGTTGTTCTGTCGTCCGTCTGTCCGTAAACTTTTCCATGATAACGTTCTACAGGTCGCAATTTTCGTTTTACTTTGATCAAACTTGGTGATAAGGATCCCTGCACTTTGTGATTTAAGGTCAGAGGGTCAAAGGTCAAGGTCACAGTGACCTCCTATAGCAATTTTTTGAAAACACTAAACAGGTCACAATTTTCATTCAACTTCATCAATCTTGCTCAGAAGGTTTCCTGCAACATGTAGATGATCCCTAACATTTTTAGGGTCAGTGGGTCAATGGTCAAGGTCACAGTGACCTTCTTAACCACTGGACAGCATAAGTCATTTGGCCATTAATTGATTATTATTCTAAGATATAAGGTCCAGGTACAATGGTTTTCACTATTTCAGATCAGAAGTTGGTTCGTGTTGGCGGTAGACAGATTCTGAACTGTCCCAATTTACCAGAACAAGACAAGAAGAAAACATATATTTTAGAATGGACAAAACATGGACAAGCAAGTCCTATCTACAAGCAGTACAGGTTTGTACCTCTTAGCTCTCCTTTTAAGCTCACCTGAGCACAAAGTCCTCAAAGGTGAGCTATTGTGATTGCCTGGTGTCCATCTTCTATCTGTCTGTCCAAACTTTACCTTGTGTATGCAATAGAGGTTGCATTTTTCACTGGATCTTCATGAAACTTAGTCAGTATGACTGCCTTGATGAAATCTAGGTTAAAAACTAGGTCACAGGGGATATCATAGAAAAACCTTGTGTATGCAATAGAGATTGCAGTTTTCATTGGATCTTCATGAAACTTGGCCAGTATGACTGCCTTGATAAGATCTAAATCAAGTTTGAACATGGTTTATCTGGGGTAAAAAACTAGGTTACAGGGTCAAATCAAAGTAAAACCTTGTGTATGCTATAGAAGTTGTATTTTTCATTGAATCTTCATGAAACTTGCTCAGTATGATTGCCTTGATAAGATCTAGGTCAAATCTGAATATGGGACATCTAGGGTCAAAAACTAGGTCACAGGGTCAAATTATAGAAGAACCTTGTGTATGCTATAGAGGTTGCATTTTTCATTGGACCTTTAAGAAACTTGGTCAGAATGATTGCAATAATGAAATCTAGGTATAGTTTGAACACGGGTCATCTGGGGTCAAAAACAAGGTCAAGAAGTCAAATCATAGAAAAACCTTGTGTATGCTATAGAGGTTGCATTTTTTATTGGATCTTCATGAAACTTTGTCTGTATGATTGCCTTGATAAGATCTAGATCAAGTTTTAACATGGATCATCTGAGGTAAAAAACTAGGTCACAGGGTCAAATCAAAGTAAAACCTTGTGTATGCAACAGAAGTTGCATTTTTCATTGAAACTTGCTCAGTATGATTGCCTTGAAAAATTCTAGCTCTAATCCAAATATTGGTTATCTGTGGTCAAAAACAAGGTCACAGGGTCAAATTATAGAAAAACCTTGTGTATGCTATGGAGGTTGCATTTTTCATTGGACCTTCAAGAAACTTTGTCAGTAAAAATTGCATTGGTGAAATGTAGGTCAAGTTTGAACATGGGTCTTCTAGGTCAAAAATTTGTTAAGGGTTCAAATCATAGAAAAACCTTGTATATGCTATGGAGGTTGAAATTTTCATTGGACCTTTATGAAACTTGGTCAGTATAATTGCGTTGATAAAATCTAGGTCCAGTTTGAACTTGGGTCATCCAGGGTTAAAAACTAGGTCAAGAAGTCAAATCATAGAAAAACCTTGTATATGCTATAGAGGTTGCATTTTTCATTCTATCTTCATGAAACTTGGTCAGTATGATTGTCTTGATGTAATCTAGGTTAAGTTTAAACATGGGTCATCTAGGGTCAAAAACTAGGTCACAGGGTCAAATTGTAGAAAAACCTTATGTATGCAATAGAGGTTACATTTTTCATTCTATCTTCATGAAACTTAGTCAGCATGACTGTCTTGATGAAATTTAGGGTGAGTATGAATATGGGTAATATGATATGATATATAGTTTAGAGTTGAAGTTTGATCACATATTGTCAGAAGTTGCAGGTGAGTGATATAAGGCCTAAGGCCATGTTGGCCCTATGTCATAAAGAAACCGGGTGCACATTAGGATGAAATAAATATGTGCGTAACATGTATATTGCACCAGTAGGCTGAAGGACATTTCTACATCTTTTTGGTTGGACTATGATTCTTGGAAATGGGACTGTTGATTGAATGTCGATAATTCTTGATAGAATTAAATTAGAACTGTGATGGGATTTCAATTACACAGAATTGTTGAACAAGCTTGGAAAAGTGTATCACTTACAGCAATCGGGTCTTAAGCTCTAAGGTCATGGTCACACTTCATTTACAAAGTCACACTGTACAGCGATATCTCTTGTATAATGACAGCACTTGTTATTTCTTTTAAATTAGATACGATAAAAAATCAGGCTATATTAGGGTGGATACTGTCCCCCACCCCTACTGAGTTCAAAGTGGTTTACATTAACTTTACAATCATTCAGATGGAAATGGGCATCTGTCAGGACATCGGCTCCAGAGATAAATCCGAATTTCAATGGGCGAGTAAGAATCTTAGGTGACACGTCACTTGAGATCAGTTTGGTACGTGAAACTGACAGTGGGATGTACACATGTACATTACTAATACCGCTGAGCCAATCAGACAGCCGGAAATACAGTAACCAGGTCTTCCTAGATGTACGAGGTAAGTTTATTGTATATAAATTATATAATATAAGTAACTTACGAAGATTATTGACTAAAATCTCTGTATTCTGCCTATATTGGACAACAGAAAGGGTGGTGGTGCAGAAACTTAGACTGTGTTGAGACTTGTATCACAGATTCCTCCATTGTGACCAGGTGAGGACACTTGGGTACTTACTAGTAATCTTTATTTCACATCACATGTCCTGTAGGCTCTGTATGAAGGATTTTGAATTTGAAGTAATGTGGCACAAAAATCAGACCATAATCTGACCTGTATGTTTTGAACTGTTAGCAGAATTTTAGTATAACTTCGCACTTGTATTCAACATAATGTTATGAAGACAAATTTACAGAGTAAATATTTTAGCAAGCCCCATTCAAGGTCATAATGTAGGAATTGAAGGCCATGCTATTACATTTTATGGCCTCATAGCATCTCGTGGAATGCTTAAGGATTTTATGATAAATTTTCAGAGCTTTGTTTGAGTTAGCTCAGTTTAAGGTCAAGGTCATTCTAAGAACTAAACAATACCTTTGCCCAAACAACAATCTTCTACTTAATATTTTGAATAAAGATCGATTAAAACCATGCAAGCCAAACCTACCTGAGTCAGCATTCAGTGTTTGGTGTTTCTTTCATGAATGTTCTGTTTTAACAATGAAAGTTACAAAAGAACATCTTGTAAAAATCCACCATTTAAATATTTTTAAGAGAAAGCTGTTGTTGATGTAGATCACTTTGGTTGCTAGATAAGTTCGGTTTAAAAGTAAGGTTACCTTGACCCAGTTCCGTGATGTAGTAGTTGAAGTCACTGACTTTAATCACTGAACTTCGCACTGAGAGGTCATGGGTTTGAACCCTGTTACTGACCTGTCTCATTATGTGAAAAAGTTGGAAGTTGTTTTAGGAGTCTGGTACTGGTCCTGCCCAGGATTGATGGTTTTGTAAACTGCCCACATGCATGTACACAACCAAAATACTATTGAATTTTTAGCTCACCTGGCTATGCCAGGGTGAGCTTTTCTGATTGATGATTGTCTGTCGTCCATCAACATTTTGATTCAAATGACATCACCTCTGAAACCACTAGGCCAATGTTGATAAAACTATGCAGGAATGTTCCTTGCAAGAAGCTCTACCAAAATTGTTCAAAGAATTCCATTCCATGCAGACTTTAACAATCTTCTTCTCTGAAACCACAAGGCCTAGAGCTTAGATATTTGGCATGTAGCATTGTCTAGTGGACCTCTACCAAGATTGTTCAAATTATGACCCCCGGGTCAAAATTGACCTCACGCGGGTGGTCACTTAGTTTTTGCATAGGCATATACATTTTGCACGTAGCATTGTCTAGTGGACCTCTATGAAGATTGTTCAAATTGTGACCCCCGGATCAAAATTGACCTCGCACAGGGTGTCACTTAGTTTTACATAGGCTTATATAGGAAAAACTTAAAAAATCTTTTTCTCTAAAACGACAATGCCTAGAGTTTAGATATTTGGCATGTAGCATTGCCTAGTGGACCTCTTCAAAGTTTGTTCAAATTATGATCCTGGGGTCAAAATTGACATTGCCCGGGGGGGGTCACTTAGTTTTGCAAAGGCTTATATAGGAAAAACTTTACAAATCTTCTTCCCTGAAACCACAAGGCCTAGAGCTTAGATATTTAGCATGTAGCATTGTCTAGTGGACCTCTACCAAGATTGTTCAAATTAAGACCCCCGGATCAAAATTGACCCCACGGGGGTGGTCACTTAGTTTTGCATAGGCATATATAGGAAAAACTTTAAAAATCTTTTTCTCTAAAACCACAAGGCCTATAGCTTAGATATTTGGCATGTAGCATTGGCTAGTGGACCTCTACCAAGATTGTTCAAATTATGACCCCCTTATCAAAATTGACAGGGGGTCACATAGTTTTACATAGGCTTATATAGGAAAAACTTAAAAAATCTTCTTGCCTGAAACCGCAGGGGCTAGAGCTTAGATATTTGGCATATAGCATTGCCTAGTAGACCTTCTCAAAGTTTGTTTTGTTCAAATTATGATCCTGGGGTCAAAACGATCTTGCGAGGGGAGGGGGGGGGGGGGGGTCACTTGTTTTACAAAGACATATATAGGAAAACCTATTTGGTATATAACATTATCTAGTGATCTTCCACCAGGCAAGTGGACTTGTACCAAGGTGAGCAATATAAGGCCATCTTGTCCATCTTGTTTTTTATTGGTGTTAAACCCCAAGAAAAAAAGTAAAAGGTTACTTCACTTTAGACTCTACTGACTGTCAATTTAAAAGGTCCTTTTAGTCAACTAAGAAGCATGTTATTAATACATCTTCAAACATTATTGATCTTTACATAGGTTCTAAATTGCCAAGAAAAGGTAAGGTTAAGTACCTATGCTTTTCTTACAAGCTTACTGCTTACTAGTAGATTCAGTTTTTGCACTTTCACAGAATTGTGTAAATTTCTTGTGTGTGAAATTTTATTAATATTCCCCGGGGAGGTGGGATATTGTACTAACACAAAAGCCTTTAAAAGGAATAACAAGAAAATTATAACTTAACAGTTATATGAGACGATTACTGTATTACATTACAGTGTACAGAATAATGGCCACGGCTGTACTTCAACAGGCTAAGCATATCTCCCGATTGGGGTATATACCTTTCAAATAAAACCTGAAAACCAAGCGAAATTGACCGATTAACGGAATATCAACATTTTCAAACTTTTGACACTTGTTTTTGTACTGATAAATTATGGCTTTTGGATAATTTGGGGGTTTTCCCCGAGGTATACAGGTCTTAATTAAATATTCAAACTAGAGTGTTTTCCGGCAATTCCGTTTTTAATAATTTCTAAAGCGAAATAAATCGGCACCATTCTTGGGCTGATTTAGCGCTTCATAAATATTCATTAGATTCATTCAAGGGACGCAACTCTAATTGGTTTTGCATTGCTAATGTAGGTCATCACCGTGGTCGCTATTATAAAGCCCAAAAATCGTTAATACAAACAGGCTATACTCTGTAGCCACAATGCTATCAATATATCAATAATATAGTTTCTTCGACCATTCATAAAATACAACAACTCGCAGAACGAATTCTAGTGGAATTTCGGTTCCAATATGGCGACTGTTCCACAGCAAAATGCATCGAACAAATAAAATAGAAACAAGCATGCGCTACACTGACGTCATTATATCAGTGCTACAGCATTGTAACTGCTTCTATTACCTTATCCACATAACGCTTTGTTGCATCGAACTAAAGTTTAAAGGTCATTTTGTCCGTTTTAGTAATACAAAAGACGTACATTCATAGTAATTAATGTTAATAAATATCCAAAAATAACTTTGGTCTCGAAAAGGGCATACAGTAGAAAGTTAAGAGAGTTTGTATACAAGTGTTCTCCTTCACTAACACTGAATATGTCAGCATAAAATGCTAAGTCTGCAAAGCTTCTTAGTATACTATGAAAGGTTTACTCTGCTTATAGCTATTTTTATTTAAGAGTCAAGTTTTGAAGGAAATAAGCATCATTATAAATTTCTGAGCAATAGCTAAAATCTACAGTTCGAACTACAAGTTTACAGTTTAAAATTTTAACTACAATTTTTCTGCTTGAACAGTGTACTGTATTTACCTACATTTACTTTCTTTACCTTTAGTGTACTGTGTTTACCTACATTTACTTTCTTTACCTACAGTGTGCTGTGTTTACCAACCTTTGTTTACCTACATTTACTTTCTTTACCTATAGTGTACTTTGTTTACCTACATTTACTTTCTTTACCTACAGTGTACTGTGTTTACCTACATTTACTTTCTTTACCTACAGTGTACTGTGTTTACCTACATTTACTTTCTTTACTTACAGTGTGCTGTGTTTACCTACATTTACTTTCTTTACCTACAGTGTACTGTGTTTACCTACATTTACTTTCTTTGCTATGTTTACCTACATTTACTTTCTTTACCTACAGTGTGCTCTGTTTACCTACATTTACTTTCTTTACCTATAGTGTGCTCTGTTTACCTACATTTACTTTCTTTACTTATAGTGTGCTGTGTTTACCTACATTTACTTTCTTTACCTACAGTGTACTGTGTTTACCTACATTTACTTTCTTTACCTACAGTGTACTGTGTTTACCTACATTTACTTTCTTTACCTACAGTGTGCTATGTTTACCTACATTTACTTTCTTTACTTACAGTGTGCTATGTTTACCTACATTTACTTTCTTTACCTACAGTGTACTGTGTTTACCTACATTTACTTTCTTTACTTACAGTGTGCTCTGTTTACCTACATTTACTTTCTTTACCTACAGTGTGCTATGTTTACCTACATTTACTTTCTTTACTTATAGTGTGCTGTGTTTACCTACATTTACTTTCTTTACCTACAGTGTGCTATGTTTACCTACATTTACTTTCTATGCTATGTTTACCTACATTTACTTTCTTTACTTACAGTGTGCTGTGTTTACCTACATTTACTTTCTTTACCTACAGTGTGCTATGTTTACCTACATTTACTTTCTTTACTTATAGTGTGCTGTGTTTACCTACATTTACTTTCTTTGCTATGTTTACCTACATTTACTTTCTTTACTTACAGTGTGCTGTGTTTACCTACATTTACTTTCTTTGCTATGTTTACCTACATTTACTTTCTTTACTTACAGTGTGCTGTGTTTACCTACATTTACTTTCTTTACCTACAGTGTGCTGTGTTTACCTACTTTCTTTACCTACAGTGTGCTGTGTTTACCTACATTTACTTTCTTTACCTACAGTGTGCTGTGTTTACCTACCTTCTTTACCTACAGTGTGCTGTGTTTACCTACATTTACTTTCTTTACCTACAGTGTACTGTGTTTACCTACATTTACTTTCTTTACCTACAGTGTGCTATGTTTACCTACATTTACTTTTTTTACCTACACTGTATTGTCTTTAAAGTATGCAGGAGTTCAAGCCTTTTTTTATTATACCCCCAAAACGAAGTTTAGGGGGGTATATAGGAGTCACCCGGTGGTTGGTCGGTCGGTCGGTCGGTCGGTCTGTTGCATTTTCCTTGTCCGGAGCATAACTTGAAAACTACTAGTTGGAATTCAATATTACTTCATACAATGGTCAAACACATTGAGAGGAAGTGCAGTGCACAAGAACCATAACTCCATCTTGACTAATTACAGAGTTATTGCCCTTTGTTACTTTTCCTTGTCCGGAGCATAACTTAAAAACTACTAGTTGGAATTCAATACAACCTCATACAATGGTCAAGCACATTGAGAGGAAGTGCAGTGCACAAGAACCATAACTCCATCTTGACTTATTACAGAGTTATTGCCCTTTGTTCCTTTCCTCCTTGTCCGGAGCATACTTGAAAAGTACTAGTTGGAATTCAATACAATTTCATACAATGATCAGCACAATCAGAGGAAGTGCAATGTACAAGAACCATACTCTATCTTGAGTATTTACTGAGTTATTGCCCTTTGTTACTTTTTCCTTGTCCGGAGCAAACTTGAAAACTACTAGTTGGAATTTAATACAATTTCATACAATGATCAAGCACAATCAGAGAAAGTGCAGTGTACAAGAACCATGACTCTATCTTGACTCATTACAGAGTTATTGCCCTTTGTTACTATTCCTTGTCTGGAGCATTATTAGAAAACTACTGGTTGGAATTCAATACAACTTCATACAATGGTCAAGCACAATGAGAGGAAGTGCAGTGCAAAAGAACAGTAACTCTATCTTTACTCATTACGAGTTATTGCCCTTTGTTCTTTTTACTTGTCCGGGCTAATTCAAAACTACTAGTTGGAATTTAATACACTTCATACAATGGTCAAGTACATTGAGAGAAAGTGCAGTGTACAAGAACCATGACTTTATCTTGACAAATTACAGAGTTTTACCAAGAACAATATCTCTCTTTGTTTGTTTGCAAGGTATTCTGTTACACAAACTTCCTCAGTTTATAAAGCAGTCTTTGGGGGTTTCCTACTATTTCATTTAATATCACATGATTTGATTAAATGCTAGAGTTGAACACATCTGTTCAATTTGTCAGAATTATAACTTATATGAATATGGCTGTGTGAAAACCAGCATTAGGCCTAAGTGACATGTATAGACACAGGCTCTGTGGTTAGATCAAGATTCATGCTGTTCATTTGTCCATCACAGACATCCTGAATAACAGTACAGTAAACTCCGTATATATCGACTTTGGATATAACATAACTTTGGATATAACGAACAGTTTTTTTTTGCCAGATTTTTTCCCTTCTTTGTTTAATGTAAAAATACACAGTTATATCGTACTCTGGTTATAAGGAAACTTCGGATATAAGGAACAATATTTCCTGGCCCAACAATGAAAAATGTACAGTAAAGTGATCATATATATCGAACTGCAAATATATACCGAAGAGGTAAAAATTATATTGATTTTTGCATTTTTCTTTTGCCGTCTGCATTGTATTTTTCATAGTTAAAATTCATTAAGGTAAATCCTTACACATATGTTAAATTTTGGTTAATTAGTTAAATGAGAATACAAATATAAGTGCGATATTCAAGTAATAATATTTTACATAAATAATTGTTTCTTTAAAGCATGCAGTTGGTGTGAAATTGCAGATTGGGAAAAATACCTTGGTAAATATTTCAAGTCATGGCAAGTGAGCGAAAATTAGCTATCTTTAATTGGTGTTTATACAGACGGAGTTTTGAAATTTCTGCCCATTTATAAAAAATTTACATTTGTACATGTATCATGGAGAAAAAACATAAAACGCTCACATTAGAAAATAAATTAACAGTTATAGATCTTTATAACTCTTGAAAAAGAGGTATGAACATCAAAAGCAACTATAAATTGATGGTTCGGATTTAATTACATTTGACTTTAAAAATACTAGTTCGATATATATTTTAGTTAGATAAATATACATCGTATATAAGGAACTTGTTTGATATAGAGATATAAGGAACTCTGGATATAAGGAACAAATTTGATAGGTCCTGAGGAGTTCATTGTAAGCAAAGTTTACTGTATAGCACTTGTAATATAGCTGTGTTCTATACTAATAACTCTACATTGACTTCTTACAAGGACTGTACACATTTAAGTATTGGTTTACACATCAGGACTCAATGGAATGTCGCTGCTTATATTGTTAATGCAATCATTTAATGATAAAGAGCACCAGCCACAGCTTCTTAATTATGAAGAATCTTGTTGTAACCCCTGGCAATGTAGACAGCTTTCCCACAATATAAATGATTTAGTGAACTTCTACAGAAAATAACAGTGATGCAAGTGTAACAACTAATATTTACTTCTTTGAATCAAGGAAGTCATATTTAGCATCTGCTTTGAAAGGCATCCAAGTTTATAGCTGATGTCAGGTGTTAACTTGTTGCCTAGCATCTCTATTTGAGAGAGAATACTTCCCACATTGGACAGGGAAGGGGTATACTCTCCAGACAATGCTGTATGCTGGTTGTTGCAGAATTTAGAAAGTGTCTTAAACCAGTACCATTAAAACTTAATTATTTTCTACTTACCATGTAAAATATTTATTACATTGTACCCTTGCTTCACAATAAGAAATTCAGGTCAAATAGAAATGGTTGCGCATTGGGTTCATCCAGACATCTCATACTGGACCAGTGTAGTAGGACTTACCATATTATTGTAATTTTTTAGTTAAAAGTGGTCAATCACATTTAAGCAACATTTGATGACAAATTTTACTTTTTAGCTCACCTGGCTACGCCGGATGAGTTCGATCGGATTGTCCATCATCCGGTCGTCCGTTGTCTGTCATTTTCTTTCGGATTAAAACTTGAAAACTACTTTGGAATTCTAGCTCAAGTTGGTAAACACATATGACAGGAATGTTCCTTGCATCAAGAACTATAACTCCATCTTCACTATTAAAGAATTATTCCCTTTGATTACTTCTGCTTGCATGGCAACAAATTGGAAAACTCAATTTAAAATCTTCTACCACTGAATCCAATGGCCTAGAGCTTACATTAATTGGAAGTAGCATTGCCTAAGAACCTAACTCCATCTTGACTAATTACAGAGTTATTGCCCCTTTGTTACTTTTCCTTGTCCAAGTGGGCCCTAAGTTTTTGAAAGACTACTAGTTGGAATTAAACTTTACAACTTCATTCTGATCGAAACCACATAAGGCCTGAGTGCTAAAGAACTATAACTGCCATCTTGAGTATTTTCTAGTTATGCCCTTTGTTACTTGTTAATTATGTCCGGGAGCATAACTTGAAAACTACTGGGTTGGAAATCAATAACTTATACATTGGCAAGGCATATTATAGGAAAAGCATTACAAGAACTATAACTCCTTCTTGACTAATTACAGAGTTATTGCCCTTTGTTACTTATTATTTGTCCAGCATGTAGCATTGGCTAAGTGGAATTACAACTTCATACAATGATCAAGTTTGCAGGAATGCATGCCCCCAGGAACTATAACCCATCTTGACTCATTACAGGTTGTCACCCTTTAGTTACTTTTCCTTGGCTAATAGGAATAACTTTAAAAATCTTCTTCTCTGAATTCACCACAAGCTAGAGCTTAGATAATGGTCATGCAGCATTGGAGTGGATGCGTACCAAGTGTTAAAACCATAACTCCGATCAATTGACTAATTACAGGTTGTTGCCCTTTGTTTAACATAGGTTTCCTGTATTCAGGAGTTTTTGAAAACTACTTGTTCAATACAACTTCATACAATGGTCTAAGCACATTTGACAGGTAGCACTGCTAAGAACAATATCTCTTTTTAAGTTTGTTTGCAAGTTATGCCTATGTTGTCAAAATTGAACTTGCCCGTAGTTTAGGGGGCAATCGTTTTACAAGGGGGTATATAATAACCTATTTAGTATATAGCATTATCTAGTTTATCTTAATAGGCAAGTGGTAATCACATTTAAGCAACATTTGATGGCATCTTGGCCCTCTTGTTGTATGTTCTGTTAGAGATTTATTTAAGAAACAAAAAGACCCATTACATATAGTTAGATCCCTATTACAAATTTAAATTTTATTAACTTTTATAAAATTTTGTTATTACTCCTCTTTATATGAAAGTATTTAAACAGTTGAGTATTTCTTTTTAGCTCACCTGGCTGCGCCAGGGTGAGCTTTTCTGATCGATGATTGCCCGTCGTCCGACAACATTTTGATTCAAATGACATCTCCTCTGAAACCTCTAGGCCAATGTTGATAAAACTATGCAGGAATGTTCCTTACATGAAGCTCTACCAAAGTTGTTCAAAGAATTCCATTCCATGCAGAACTCTGGTTGCTATGGCAACAAATAGGAAAAACTTTTTAGAATCTTTTCCTCTGAAACCACAAGGCCTAGAGCTTAGATATTTGGCATGTAGCATTGTCTAGTGGACCTCTACCAAGATTGTTCAAATTATGACCCCCGGATCAAAATTGACCCCGCACGGTGGGCCCTTAGTTTTTGCATAGGCATATATAGGAAAAACTTTAAAAATCTTTCTCGAAACCACAAGGCCTAGAGCTAAGATATTTGGCATGTAGCATTGGCTAGTGGACCTCTACCAAGATTGTTCAAATTATGACCCCCGGGTCAAAATTGACCCCCCGGGGTGGTCCTTAGTTTTGCATAGGCTTATATAGGAAAAACTTTAAAAATCTTCTTCTCTGAAACCACAAGGCCTGGAGCTTAGATATTTAGCATGTAGCATTGTCTAGTGGACCTCTACCAAGATTGTTCAAATTATGACCCCGGATCAAAATTGACCCCCACGGTGGGTCACTTAGTTTTGCATAGGCATATATAGGAAAAACTTTAAAAATCTTTTTTCTCTGAAACCAAAGGCCTAGAGCTTAGATATTTGGCATGTAGCATTGGCTAGTGGACCTCTACCAAGATTGTTCAAATTATGACCCCCGGGTCAAATTGCCGCCCACCGGGGGTCACTTAGTTTAACATAGGCTTATATAGGAAAAATTTTAAAAATCGTTTTCTCTGAAACCACAAGGCCTAGAGCTTATATATTTGGCATGTAGCATTGCCTAGTAGACCTCTTCAAAGTTTGTTCAAATTATGCCCCTGGGGTCAAAATTGACCTTGCCCGTGGGGGGGGGGTCACTTGTTTTACAAAGGCGTATATAGGAAAACCTATTTGGTATATAACATTATCTAGTGATCTTCCACCAGGCAAGTGGACTTGTACCAAGGTGAGCGATATAGGGTCATCTTGGCCCTCTTGTTTATTTCAGTATAATTTCTACTTTTACATTTGCATTGGATAGATATACAAATATTTTAACATTCTGAACCAAAAAGCAAGTTTTAAAACTGTGTGTAGCTTCTCAATTTATTTATTTATATATCTTGGGTGTGCAAACAAGATAGGTAAAGGGAGGTGATAATAATTTTTCAAATGAATTCCATCTAAATATATAATTTTTAATGCAAATATTTTACAACTATATTACAATATCTTTCCTTGGGCAAAGTATATGTAGGAAATCAAATTTTAAAAATACCTCCAGTGAAAATCTGACTTGAATTAAGCGCTAAGTGAACATAAATGAGTGTAATTGATCAGATGTTAAAGTTCCAAGTAAATCTGTTACATGGCCCAGATCTGATTGACCACCTTTAATGCCTTTTGATACTTCTTAAATCTTGCCCCAATTAGAGTTACAGAAGTCAGTAATTATGAAGTTGTTCAAGTGGTGGCTTTATAAAAAGGACAAAATGAAAAACAGTTAAAGCATGCTACATTTTGTGATATTTGGAGCAGTGTACAGTAAATCTAACCAGCTTTGAAGTATTACAAAGTGACAGTAATACCCTGCCTTCTTTGTTTTTTGTATAAAAATGCAATTTTTGGCATTACAAATAATGTCAGCAGAATTTATCTATCTGATATGTATTTTTCACATCAAAGTACTTAAAATTAGTTGTGAACATTCATGGGACTTTGACGTGCATTCTTTGACCTGCATTTTGCATATTCTGTTGCATTTAATAGTGTGTTTGGTGTTTTGATGTATACATTTAATGTCAGTCATAACATATTCAGCTGGGGCCATCATTAAAAAAATATTGGTTTGCGGTGCTCCGACCCACAATTTTTGGGGTGGGTAGGTAGGTAGGGAATTTTTTATGCCCCCGAAGGGTGGCATATTAAAATCGCACCGTCTGTCCATCTGTCCGTCTGACCGTCCGTCCGTCTGACCGTCTGTCCGTCCGTCCGTGCGTCCCCACTTACAAATTCGTGTCCGGACTGTAACTTTGTCATGCATTGAAGGATTTTAAAATAACTAGGCACACATGTCTAGCACATCAAGACGACGTGTCGCGTGCAAGACCCACATCCCTACCTCAAAGGTGAAGGTCACACTTGGAGTATGAAGGTTATGGAATCCTCTATATATGCACACATTCGTGTCCGGACTGTAACTTTGTCATGCATTGAAGGATTTTAAAATAACAAGGCACACATGTCTAGCACATCAAGACGACGTGTCGCGTGCAAGACCCACGTCCCTAGCTCAAGGTCAAGGTCATACTTAGAGTTTGAAGGTAATGGATCCTCCATATAAGCAATATGCACACATTCGTGTCCGGACTGTAACTTTGTCATGCATTGAAGGATTTTAAAATAACTTGGCACAAATGTCAGCACATCAAGACGACGTGTCGCGTGCAAGACCCACATCCCTAGCTCAAAGGTCAAGGTCTACTTAGAGTTTGAAGGTAATGGATTCCTCTATATAAGCAATATGCACACTTCGTGTCCGGACTGTAACTTTTGTCATGCCTTGAAGGATTTTAAAATAATTTGGCACAAATGTCTAGCACATCAAGACGACGTGTCGCGTGCAAGACCCACATCCCTACCACAAAGGTCAAGGTCCACTTAGAGTTTATAGGTAATGGAATCCTGTATATATGCTACATTTGTGTCCGGACTATAACTTTATTATGCTTTTGAAGGATTTTAAAATAACTGTGCACAAATGTCTAGCACATCAAGCGGATGTGTCGCATGCAAGACCCAAGTCCCTACCTCAAAGGTCAAGGTCACACTTAGTGTTTAAAGTAATGGAATACTGTATGCATGATTACTCTGTCATGCATGGAAGGATTTTAAAATTACATAGCACTTTATTGAGCACATGGAGAGGACACAGACTGTGAGGCACCTCTTTCGGGGGCATTCGTCACTTGGGAGGGACAGCTCTTGTTTTTTTTTATTTTTTTTTTTTTACAGACGACAAAGGCACATCTATATGACCCTCAGTCTGATGTAAGGGGCATGCATATTTTAGATAACAGCACTGAGAATTCAACGACAGAACCATTTTATTAATTTTCAGATACATGTGTACACTTTAATTCTTTCTAGGAAGTCTTTTAATAATGGGTCTCCCAGAGTCCTTGCAGGGTTTGCAGATTGGCAGTACAACACGGTGGGTCTGTAGAGCATCAACTTTGGCATTTTTTTGAAGTTTTCTACAACATTTTCATCAATATCAATCCCCTCTGTCGTAATGTCAAATACATCAAACCATGTGTCTGTTTTTCTGAATTTCCATATGGCATTTTTAACGACCGAAGTCACCTTTTCTTCACCAGTGCTTATAATATTTACACTAACAGAAAATGTGATATCTTCTGTAATGGAGGCTGCCATTTTGATTTTGTGTGCGTAACGAAAAAAGCCGAGAATTCCCACATGTATTATAAAAAGCGAAAAGGACCAAACGCGAAATTGGCCCAAAGAAACGAGATGGGACCAAATAAAAAAAAATCGGCAGCGGTAGCGATAAAAAAGATCGGGTTGGGGCTAATTTCGGTGAGTTGGTCGGAGCACCGCAAACCAACATTTTTTTAATGATGGCCTGGGGTAAACTGTGCAAGCAGTAAGTCAAGAAATAAGGGTTTCTGACAATCAAAGATTGGATGGGCCGTGCATGGTAGTGATAAGAGTCGCTGACTTGAGAGCATGTGAATCACTCACTGATTTAGACACAGGTTCAATCCACTTTTCAACTCGACTCTTTATAAGGTAATGTTTACAGCTAATGTGTCTTTACGAGTTGTGTGTTGTATCAACGGTTAGATAAAATGCTTGTCTGTAAACATCTCAAATACAACAAGCATTTAACTCTTAACAGTAGGCAGTACTTTAAAGTCCAAAAGGATTTGTTATGTTTTATGTCAGACAGTGGAGATTGGTGTTCACTAAATGAATTTTCTAATTGAAAAGACTACATTGTAGTCAGTATTAGGATACTGCTCTGATGTTTATGCTGGTTGATTATAGTCTAGTATGTAGTTCAGCTCACCATTAGTCCATCCTACCATGGCAGTAATATATGTAGGCTACCTCTTCATGAGTTTACAAAGCACACTGACGTTACTGATCTTGAAAGGATCTCTTTTACAAAAAATAAATAAAAATAAAACAAAGCATATTTATACCCCCGAAACAAAGTTTGGGGGGTATGTAGGAGTCACCCGGTGGTTGGGCGGTCTTGTCGGTCAGGCGGTCTGTTGCATTTTCCTTGTCCGGAGCATTACTTGAAAACTACTAGTTGGAATTCAATACAACTTCATACAATGGTCAAGCACAATAAGAGGAAGTGCAGTGCACAAGAACCAGAACTCCATCTTGACTCATTAGAGAGTAACTGCCCTTTGTTACTTTTCCTTGTCTGGAGCATAACTTGAAAACTACTAGTTGGAATTCAATACAACTTCAGACAATGGCCAAGCACAATAAGAGGAAGTGCAGTGCACAAGAACCAGAACTCCATCTTGAGTAATTACAGAGTTATTGCCCTTTGTTACTTTCCTTGTCCGGAGCATTACTTGAAAACTACTAGTTGGAATTCAATTTAACTTCATACAACGGTCAAGTACATTGAGAGGAAGTGCAGTGCACAGGAACCATAACTCTTTCTTGACTCATAACGGAGTTATTGCCCATTTTACTTTTCCTTGTCGCAGAGCATAACTTGAAAACTACTGTTTGGAATGCAATACAACTTCATACAATGGTCCAGCACAATGGGAGAAAGTGCAGTGTACAAAAACCATAACTCTATCTTGACTAATTACAGAGTTATTGCCAAGAACAATATCTCTATTTTAGTTGTTTTTTTGCAAGGTATCTTCCTCAGTTTATAAAGCAGTCTTTCGGGGGTATTAATCACATTTAGTGATAGCTCTAGTTTTTGTGATTGTCCAGGAATTTCATATCAACAAAAAATCGCATCAAAATTTATCAAAAGTTATGAAATATGTTGAAACTAAGATACTTTTGAAGACTCTTCAAGATTTTTTTTACTTTGAAAAATGACTTTAGGTAGTTTAAGTGTTAGTGGGAAAAATGACACTTGGTGGAAGGTAATTAGTAAAACATGACATCAGGAAGTACAGTTGTAAATCTTTTATGATGTAAATGTTCTAGGTTGGTTTTTTAGCAACTAGGAGTTACCATAATTATCATGTAATGGTTTCTGTCTTGAATTGTTTGTTATACACTTTGTCAAGAATTCTTAAGCCAGATAGGAATGCATTGCTTATCTGTCTGCCTCCTCCAACTCCTCAACACAGACCAAGATGCCTGCTGTACCTGGTCTGTCTTATCAATGAGGTGAGGTATAATGACCCCCCCCCCATCCCTAGTAGTGAGTGGATACTTCAGAAATGCATGACATGTAGCCTCAGGTTGACAAGCAGTTAGCATCTCATTACACTAGTGTGTGGCAGATTCCAGATTTTTCCATGTAGCTGAATAAGTTATGTTTTGACGACTTTTTGTACCAATCAAATGTTATGAGTGCAGTGAATGGAATTTTTGTATAGGACCCTACTGATCATGTGATCTCATCATTTATTAATGATGTGGCTGCTGATCTATAGATAGACTATATATTCAACGCTTCCATTTATAACTTTCCCAGAAACCATGTTTATGTAATTACTAGATAGTACCTATTCTCAACGTATTTATCGTTTTAAAGATATTTCTTGTTTTCCCTATGACTAAATTATGAGCACAGTTCCTTTTGATTTTACCTGATAAGAGATAAGTGAAACATGCACAGTTAAGCAATACTCCTTGTTTTTGCTTAATTTCTATTATACTCGGGCAAGAAGTACTTTTCTAGCTACATTTTGATATCCATCAAATTATGTCAGAAAAGTTGATCACTGCACTTATTCTTATATTTATGGAACGCCAAATCTACATATACTCAAATATTTGAAGAGGTCTTTAAATAATTGGAGTCTCAGCTCTCTAATTCAATTATTGATATCAAAAATTGATTTAAAGCGCGCAATAAATGAATTGAAGACCTCTCCAATTCAATTGAAGATATCAAAAATTAAGGTGTATTTCAGCTGTTTTTAAGAGCTCTGTAATTGAATTGAAGAGGTCTCTAATTGATTTGAAGACCTCTGTAATTGTTTTATACGCGCTACAAATTAATTTATAGAGGTCTTGAATTCAGTTAGAGACCTCTCTAAATCAATTTGAGCGCGTTGAAATTCAATTTTAGATGTCTTGAATTCATACCAAATTTACATATACTCAATTATTTGAAGAGGTCTTCAAATATTTGGAGAGCTCTGTAAAATATTTGGAGAGGTCTATAAATCAAATTTTGATATCAAAAATTCGTTTGTGTAGCGGTTTAAATCCATTAATTTGGAGACATCTACAATTCAATTGAAGAGGTCTCCATTTAAATTGTAGACCTCTATAATTGTTTTATAGCGCGCAAGAAATGAATTAATGATATCAAAAATTGATTTTGAGAGGTCTATAATTGAATTGTACCGCGCTTCAATTGTTTTATTTGAGAGCTCTCTATTTCAAGGTTGTACATGGATTATATTGAAGCGCGGTACAAATGAATAAGAGACCTCTCTAAATCAATTTTTGATATCATTAATTCATTTCTTGTGTGCTGTAAAACAATTATAGAGGTCTCTAATTCAATTGGAGACCTCTTCAATTGAATTATAGATGTCTCTAAATCAATGGATTTAAACCGCGCTACAAGCAAATTTTTGATGTCTTTAATTAATTTGTAGACCTCTCCAAATATTTTTCAGAGCTCTCCAAATATTTAAAGACCTCTTTAAATACTTTAGTATATGTAGATTTGGCATGTATTAACATCGATTTCAAGATATCTAAAATTGAATTTCACCGCGCTCAAATAGATTTAGAGAGGTCTCTAATTGAATTCAAGACCTCTATAAATTAATTTGTAGCGCTATAAAACAATTACAGAGGTCTTCAAATCAATTAGAGACCTCTTCAATTCAATTACAGAGCTCTTAAAAACAGCTGAAATACACCTTAATTTTGATATCTTCAATTGAATTGGAGAGGTCTTCAATTCATTTATTGCGCGCTTTAAATCAATTTTTGATATCAATAATTGAATTAGAGAGCTCTCCAATTATTTAAAGACCTCTCTATTACAATTTTTGCGCGCTATAATTATTTGGAGATATCTCTAATTGAAATTGAGACCTCTAATATTATTTGAAGAGCTCTCCAAATATTTAAAGACCTCTTCAAATATTTGAGTATATGTAGATTTGGCGTTCCATATATATTAGGAAGCCATTTTATGTTCAAAAAGTAGTTTCTAATTTGTTTTGTGGGCAATTATGAGTTTCCGTTAATGATTATCACTGTTGCTTGTAAAACATTGATCCAATTTTAGAAACTAACAAGCCTATTTTCAATCCAGCAGTATTCAAACTTGCACAGAATACTCCCATTTGATCTGATAATATAGCTTTATACTCTCAATAAAACTTTGAAGTGAAAGAATAAATTGAAACTAAATTGATTTAAAAGTTGTATTTGTAACTTATGTCAAAAGCTTAAGGCACTTTGAAGCAAACAATGGAAGAGCGCGGTAGGGGTGTATCTGTTACACTTGGGTTTTTGGTGAAGTGGCCAGCACCTTGCCTTCTATACCAACTTTCATTTTATATCCAGATGTTAAAGGGCACATCAGAGACTGCCTTTAACATGACAAGATAACAAAAATGTCTTCCAATAAATAACACATATCTGGTCTTCATACAAAAAAAGATATCACATCTGAGTACCCCAGACGAGAAATGAAGATTTGTTAAGCCTCCAGGAGTCTGCACAAAGAAATTGTGTGGTGATTGACAGTTGAAAGTGTTGGAAAATTGAATTCATTGACACAGTCAAGGATTATTTAAGTCGCTGACTGATTATTGAAGTCACATGCCATGTCCTTACAATGTTTAAGGATGAAAAAGTTTCTATAGCAAACATCTGGTGCAGAAAAAGATGAATACTTTGAATGATGCAAGTAATTTTGTCAAATTTCTTTGGTAGGCCAAAAACAGTAATATATTTAAATAGCCCGGCTAAAACACTTAGGTTACAATTTTTAAGCTATGTCAAATGGTGATTATGCTTTTGTTGTTGTCGAGTCGCTTGCGAGGCTTGATATAGTTGTCCAAATGGCAGTTTGGTGCATGTGCGTGCGTCTGTGCATGCGTCCCTGCGTCCGTCCGAGTTTGTCCGGAGCATATCTTCTTCATGCATGGAGGGATTTTGATGTTACTTGGTACAAATGTTCACCATCATGAGATGGAGTGTCATTCGCAAGAACCAGGTCCCTAGGTCTACGGTCAAGGTCACACTTAGAGGTTAAAGGTCAAATTCAAGAATGACTTTGTCCGGAGCATATATACTTCATGCATGGAGGGATTTTAGTGTAACTTGGTACAAATGTTCACCATCATGAGATAGAGTGTCATGCGCAAAAACCAGGTCCCTAGTTCCAAGGTCAAGGTCACACTTAGAGCCCAAAGGTCAGATGCAAGAAAAATTCAAGAATGACTTTGTCCGGAGCATTTCTTCTTCATGCATGGAGGGATTTTGATGTTACTTGGCACAAATGTTCACCACCATGAGACAGAGTGTCATGCATAAGAACCAGGTCACTAGGTCTAAGGTGAAGGTCATACTTAGAGGTTAAAGGTCAAATTCAAGAAGTTCTTTGTCTGGAGCATTTCTTCTTCATGCATGGAGGGATTTTGATGTAACTTGGCACAAATGTCACCACCTTGAGCTACCCTTGTTTTTTAGAATTACTTCCCTTTGTTGTTACTACAAATAGCTTATATTATAACCTTTTTATTACTTGCTGTAGAGTAAAATCAAGACCACTTTTCAGTGGTACAGCATGCACGTCACATCCAATATTTAGGTGTATTTTCGCCTATCTCTACTTAGTAAGGAGTTAGTAAGGGGAGCGGTGATGTAGAGGTTTAGATGTCTGCTGCTCATCCCAGAGGTTGAGGGTTTTAGCCCCACCAAGGTCACGACTGTACCTCCTCATATGACACAAGTACTGGTTTTTCCAAGAAGCGGACTTGAGAATGACTTGATAAGCTAAAAGCTTTCTTCACAATCGAGCTAAAATAAATTAGTATAAACTAGTAAGGAGTTAGTCCTTTTGACACCTGGTGGGCTCGACATGTTGCACGTGGGCATCTAGTCTTGATATACTGGATTCCTACCAGTTGTCGGGCGCTACCAGATCTTCGAGTGATTTTATGTTTCGTACCGTACAGGCTTTATACCGTACTCAAGGTCCTAGATTACGTAACCATGTCACTTGGACGATTGTTCTTTCAGTTTAAGTACCTAAATAGGTAACTCAAACTTCTCATATTTTTAAAACTTCCTGCTTAAATCACGTCTCTGTTGTGTGACTATTTATAATTTAAGCTGTCAGCAGTTGGGGTTTTTCCGATTTTATTGCGCATGCACTGAGATAAAAGCAGGGGATCTGTTTGTAAAGGTACACTGAGTACACACCCACGCAGACAGGGTTCAAGGCTCATATCATGCTTGAATTTTTTTTTGGCTTCCCCTTTTTAGCTCACCTGAGCTGGCTCAGGGTGAGCTATTAGGATCGATGAATGTCCGTCGTCCGTCCACACTTAGTTTGTTAACACTCTAGTGGTCACATTTTTGCCACAATTGTCACAAAACTTGGTCATGATGTCATAATTACTCGGACGAGTTCGAATATCAGTCATCTCGGATGAAAAACTAGGTCACATGACCCAAAAATAGAAAAATCTTGTTAACACTCTAGAGGTAACATTTTCAGCCCAAATATCCTGGAAATATGTCAGAAAGGTTGTTTCGAGATTTGCCCAAGTCAAATGGGTCACTGGGGTCAAAACCAGGTCCCGCCGATTACAAACCTTGTTACCCAAGGTACATTTCACCCAATTGGCCCAAATAGGAAAGGTTGTTTTGATGATTTCTAGCTCAAGTTCGAATATGGGTCATCTGGGGTCAAAAACTAGGTTACAGAGCCCAAATGTGGAAAAACCTTGTTAACACTCTAGAGGTTACATTTTAAGCCCAAATATCCTGGAAATATGTTAGAAAGGTTGTTTCGATGATTTCTAGCTCCAGTTTCAATATGGGTCATCTGGGGTCAAAAAATAGGTCACAGAGCCCAAATATGGAAAAGCCTTGTTAATACTCTAGAGGTAACATTTTCAGCCCAAATATCCTGGAAATTTGTCAGAAAGGTTGTTTCTATGATTTCTAGCTCAAGTTCGAATATGGGTCATCTTGGGTCAAAAACTAGGTCACAGAGCCCAAATATGGAAAAACCTTGTTAACACTCTAGAGGTAACATTTTCAGCCCAAATATCCTGGAAATATGTCAGAAAGGTTGTTTCTATGATTTCTAGCTCAAGTTCGAATATGGGTCATCTGGGGTCAAAAACTAGGTCACAGAGCCCAAATATGGAAAAACCTTGTTAACACTCTAGAGGTAACATTTTCAGCCCAAATATCCTGGAAATATGTCAGAAAGGTTGTTTCGATGATTTCTAGCTCAAGTTCAAATATGGGTCATCTGGGGTCAAAAACTAGGTCACACAGCCTTAAAATGGAAAAACCTTGTTAACACTCTAGAGGTAACATTTTCAGCCCAAATATCCTGGAAATTTGTCGGAAAGGTTGTTTTGATGATTTCTAGCTCAAGTTCGAATATGGGTCATCTGGGGTCAAAACTGGTCAGAGCCCAAATATGGAAAAACCTTGTTAACACAGAGGTTACTTCACCCAAAACCTGAAACAGAAGGTCACACCCAGTTCGAATATGGGTCATCTGGGGTCAAAAACTAGGTCACACAGCCTGATTACGAAAAAACCTTGTTAACACTCTAGAGGTAACATTTTCAGCCCAAATATCCTGGAAATATGTCGTAAAGGTTGTTTTGATGATTTCTAGCTCAAGTTCGAATATGGGTCATCTGGGGTCAAAAACTAGGTCACAGAGCCCAAATGTGGAAAAACCTTGTTAACACTCTAGAGGTTACATTTTCAGCCCAAATATCCTGGAAATATGTTAGAAAGGTTGTTTCGATGATTTCTAGCTCAAGTTCGAATATGGGTCATCTGGGGTCAAAAACTAGGTCACAGAGCCCAAATAAGGAAAAGCCTTTTTAATACCCTGAAGGTAACATTTTCAGCCCAAATATCCTGGAAATTTGTCAGAAATGTTGTTTCTATGATTTCTAGCTCAAGTTCAAATATGGGTCATCTTGGGTCAAAAACTAGGTCACAGAGCCCAAATATGGAAAAACCTTGTTAACACTCTAGAGGTAACATTTTCAGCCCAAATATCCTGGAAATATGTCAGAAAGGTTGTTTCTATGATTTCTAGCTCAAGTTCAAATATGGGTCATCTTGGGTCAAAAACTAGGTCACAGAGCCCAAATATGGAAAAACCTTGTTAACACTCTAGAGGTTACATTTTCAGCCCAAATATCCTGGAAATATGTCAGAAAGGTTGTTTCGATGATTTCTAGCTCAAGATTCAATATGGGTAATCTGGGGTCAAAAACTAGGTCACAGAGCCCAAATATGGAAAAGCCTTGTTAATACCCTAGAGGTAACATTTTCAGCCTAAATATCCTGGAAATTTGTCAGAAATGTTGTTTTGATGATTTCTAGCTCAAGTTCGAATATGGGTCATCTTGGGTCAAAAACTAGGTCACAGAGCCCAAATATGGAAAAACCTTGTTAACACTCTAGAGGTAACATTTTCAGCCCAAATATCCTGGAAATTTGTCAGAAAGGTTGTTTCGATGATTTCTAGCAACTTTGTTAAAAGCAGTTGTACTCGGGTTAGCGATAAAGGTCATCTGGGGTCAAAAACTAGGTCACACAGCCTTAAAATGGAAAAACCTTCTTAACACTCTAGAGGTAACATTTTCAGCCCAAATATCCTGGAAATTTGTCGGAAAGGTTGTTTTGATGATTTCTAGCTCAAGTTCGAATATGGGTCATCTGGGGTCAAAAACTAGGTCACAGAGCCCAAATATGGAAAAACCTTGTTAACACTAGAGGTTACATTTTCAGCCCAAATATCCTGGAAATATATCAGAAAGGTTGTTTCGATGATTTCTATAAAGAAAATCTCACTTATAACGTGGGTCTGACCCTTTGGACCCCAACTACCGCGTTATAACGGGATTGCAGTGTATTTTAAATAACAAAACAAGCACTAAACATCTGTGTTGGGAAAAGTGCTTTGCACAAGGTTAAGTGCCCGATAATTGGTTACTCGATGTGGCTTTAAGGAGAGAAATTGTAACCCCCTTTCTGGCCTCATTTATAAACAAGTTGTGGACGCAGTCCATAAACTAGCAAGTTTATCCTGTGAAAATTTCATGGGTTTAATAGTATTTGTTGCTACACTTAAGACAAAAATGTTCATTTTCCGACCGAGAACTGGTAGGAATCCAGTAATATTTGGAGGTCCCCAATGATTTTTACTCATTTTTTTTCAGCACTTCTTAATGTATTGAAAACATTTTTAACCAGACTCTCAATGTTCGAAGGGCACTGTTAGCTTTCCTCCATGTTAGAAGGGCACCTTAAGCTTTTTTCCATTTAAGGAATTCAGTGCCTCTATGGCATTCAGTGCTTTTACAGCATTCCATGTTTTACGGCATTACATGCTTTACAGCATTTGGTGCTTTTACAGCATTCAGTGCTTTATCTGCATTCAGTGCTTTTACAGCATTCAGTTATTTTACAGCATTTAGTGCTTTTACAGCTTTAAGTGCTTTTATGGTATTCAGTGCTTTAAAGACAGTCAGTGCTTTTACAGCATTCAATGTTTTACGGCATTCAGTGCTTTTACCCCATTCATCAGTTCTATTACAGCATTCAGTTCTATTACGGCATTCAGTGTTTTACGGCATTACATGTTTTACGGCATTACTTGCTTTACAGCATTTGGTGCTTTTACGGCATTCAGTACTTCATCGGCATTCAGTACTTTTACAGCATTCAGTGATTTTACAGCATTTAGTGCTTTTACAGCATTAAGTGCTTTATTGGCACTCAGTGCTTTTACAGCATTCAGTGATTTTACAGCATTAAGTGCTTTTACAGCATTAAGTGCTTTTACAGCATTTAATGTTTTACGGCATTCAGTGCTTTTACCGCATTCAGTTCTATTATGGCATTCAGTGTTTTACGGAATTCAGTGCTATACGGCATTCAGAGCTTTTACCCCATTCAGTTCTATTATGGCATTCAGTTCTATTACGGCATTCAGTGTTTTACGGAATTCAGTGCTATACGGCATTCAGAGCTTTTATGGCAGTCAGTGCTTAACAGCATTCAGTGCTTTTACAGCAGTCAGTGCTTTACGGCATTCAGTGAGTGCTGTTGGGGCGCTTCTAGCTTTTCCCAACCATCAGTGCTAGACACTTTTACTGTTTAACTTGATGGGCTAGCCTGTTTTAACTTGTTTAACTTGCTGTTCTGATAGTTCTAGGTTGATTGTACATTGAAACAAATTTAACGAGAAATTTAAAGGACAATCAGCTACCAAAAATTGTTTGTGGAGTATCAAAGCATTTGACTTGATATCTGTTTGTACTTACCCTTGATCAGCTTGTGCTAAACAGCTTGGTTTCTCTACCAACAACCAGAGAATTGCATGGAAGGCATTCATATGAAATAAGGATCTGTTGTTATGGTGGCTGATTTATGCACTGTTGTGTTGTTGTGCTGGTCACCAGGGGTCACAAAGATGAAATAAAGACAGCATAAAATAATGTCAACAAGACATTGCAAGAGTGAATCAACTTATTGTAATGATAAATAATGATGTTGTAGATTCTTATTTTGTTGTTTTTTTGTGTTGTTTTGCCTTGTTTGCGTAATTTGTTGTGTTGTTATGCTGGAAAAGGGCAAAGCAACGAATGGTCGCTATGCAACAGCAGAACATGACTACTTTGTTGTTGTTTCGCCCTTGCAATGTTGTGTTGCTGTTGTTTCGTGCTGGTATTATTTTGTGTTTACTAGGTATGAGAACATAACAAAAATGGATTTATTGTAGTTTGATGTTGTCTTGTTGGCAACACTGCCAGTAGGATTACACAAAATAGCATAAGTCAGCCACAATAACTTTTGCTGTCAAGAGAGATGCTGTAATATTTAGTGCGACATGAGATGGTTCTGATGCTTGACGAATATTTTAAAGTTTAATTTCATTCATGTCTTCCTATATACCTGAACATCATTCAGCTGCCAACATGCAAGTAATGTAAGTAGACTATTTTGAAAAGCACAGCTTTGTTCTAGATGGAAACTTCTGTTCTTGCTGAGAAACTATAACTTTCTAAGAAAATTAAGTCAGTGTAGAAATTTCTGTTTAAGTTTGCACACATTAAGCGATTTTAAACTAATTATAATGGCGCTTAAATGATTAGTTTAGTTTAGGATCGCGTTCCGTCCGTCGTACGTTGTCCTTCGTCCATCTCCTCTGAAACTGCTTGGCCAATGTTGATGAGACTTTGTAGGGATGTTCCTTGCATGAAGCTCTATCAAAGTTGTTCAAAGAATTCCATTCCATGCAGAACTCTGGTTGCTATGGCAACAAATAGGAAAAACTTTAAAAATCTTCTTCTCTGAAACCACAAGGCCTAGATCTTAGATATTTTGCATGTAGCATTGTCTAGTGGACCTCTACCAAGATTGTTCAAATTATGACCCCGGGGTCAAAATTGACCCCGCACGGATGGTCACTTAGTTTTGCAAAGGCTTATATAGGAAAAAATTTAAAAAGCTTCTTCTAGGCCTAGAGCTAAGATATTTGGCATGTAGCATTGTCTAGTGGGCCTTTACCAAGAATGTTCAAATTACCCCTAGGGCATTGACCCTGTGCGGGTGGTCACTTAGTTTTACAAAGGCTTATATAGAATTGTTTTTAAAAGTCTTCTTCTCTGCAACCACAAGGCCTAGAGCTTAGATATTTGGCATGTAGCATTGCCTAGTAGACCTCTTACCAAGTTTGTTCAAATTATGACCCTGGGGTCAAAATTGACCCTTGCCCCTGGGTGGAGGGGGGGTCACTTGTTTTACAAGACGTTTATAGGCAAACCTATTTGTTTTCTAGTTCTTGCATTAGGCAGGCTTATACTAGGTAAGAAATTAGAAATCTTGGCCTTCTTGTCTGATTTTGGAACCACAAGGCTTTAGAGCTTAGATATTTAAAAGGCATGTAAGCATTGCCTTGTGGACATACTCTTACCAAGATTGTTATCATAAATAATTACTTTGTGGGAGATTTATCCCCCACGAAGTTTAGGGGGTACAAAATTGACCCTGTGCGGGTGGTCGGTCGGTCGGTTGGGTGGGTGGGTGGTGGGTGGGTTGGTGGGTGGGTTGTGTTTTTTTTTTTTTTTTTTTCAGAACTTAGTTTTACAATGGCTTATATACAACTTCGTTGTAAGCAATTAAGAAGTGCCAATGCACAAAATCTATCTCCTCTTGACAACCACAAGGCCTTGTACTTTTCCTTGTCCGGAGCTTAGAAAACTATTTGGAATATAAGCATAAATTGCCTGAGAGGAAGTAGAAACCTCTTCATCTTATAATTCTGTTCCCAAGTTACTTGTCCCTGGGGTCAAAATTGAAAACTACTAGTTGGTTCTTCCAATGGTCAAGTGGGGGGGTGCAGTACACAAAAACCAACCCCATCTTGACTATTTACAAAGTTAGCCCTTGTTATATAGGCAAAACTTGAAAACCTATTTGGTATATAACATTGTCTAGTGATCTTCCATTAGGCAAGTGGACTTGTACCAAGGTGAGCGATATAGGGCCATCTTGGCCTTCTTGTGTCATTTTTGGGACCTCTTTTCCTTGTCCGGTGCTATTGAAAATTTGGTTGGATTCATCACTTCATACATGGTCACCTGAAGGACTGCAGGGTATTTAAAAGTTTCAATTTATAAAACATTTCATTGATAACATACTCTTGAATTAACTGACATTATTATCATAAATAATTCACTTTGTGGGATGTTAATTTAATTTATTGTTGCAAGGATAATTTATATTACATCCCATACAAGAGCCCATGATTTATATACCAAATATTAAAATACATTTCTTCCTCTTAAGTTATTAGAGACAGTGACCTCAGATGAACAAATTTGATGTAATGTTGATAAAGAAATGTTTGCATGATGGAGCTCCAGAAGCACTGTAACCTGAAATGTGCAGAACAACAAACAAATAAACTGTTGCTAGTCATGCTATACAATCAATAACTGTACTACAGTATACTTTACAACAGACAAATAATGTTTGCTCATAATTATATATAGATATCTAGGTTAAAGATGTGTAGAACTAATACAGTGAAACATTTACCATTGCCTCAGAATACATTAATTTTTGTTTACAGTTAATGTAATCTTGAAGTGAATATTTGAACCACCTTTATTGCTTCTTTTATGCACATGTAATAAAGAGTATCAGAAATGTTTGTTTAGTTCTGACTGAACCATAAGCACAATTATACTAATACTTTGACATTTTTATAACACATCTTTTGCCAAAAGGAAGGTGTTTCAGTATGTTTGGAAATTGGTTTTATAAGAAAATATTGTATAGAACTAACAAAAATAAGAAATGAATAATTAATGCAATTTAAGGTATTCTTGCAGAAAACACATTGACATTAAAACAGTCTTAGTGTGGTTTATTTAATGTTATAAGGCCAAAATCATGTTTCTGGTAATGCAATTCCTTTCCTTTCCTAATGTTTTACCTCTGCCAAAAACTTTTATTGTCATTCAAGCTTGAACAGTCAGTTTCGAAGACTAATATGTAAATAAGATGCTGCTTTAAGTGCTAATAAACTTATTTTGAAAAATAATCATTTTTTGTGCTTCAGTATTTTCAGTGCTTTGATTTTTACTTGATTTCTATATATACGTCTGATCTGGTTCTTCAGTACATTAACAAGATAGGCTAAGCATTATAATTCCTGTGTAATTTCACAAGTCTGAATTGAATAATTATCCTTAATATTTCAAGAATTTAATAGGATTTGTTTCTGACAGATTAACTTATTTGTCTAGCTAATGACTGTAATCTTGTACTATTAGTCTGGTTAAGTTAATGATACCTTATGTCAGTATTCTATAAAGCCCCGCATTTCTTCTTGAATGATAGATTACCCAAGCACACCTAGCAGCAGTCAATACGGTATATCACAAAGTGCAACAGTTGTAGCAGATCCTTTCACATACTCTTTGAGACGTTCATTAGAGAGTGAATTTTTTTAGTGAATTTATATAATATTCCTGTGTGATAAATCCAACAGGCCAGTAGTGACACATGTTAAACTGATATAACCATTCAATGAGACCATGCATAATTTTATTAAGACAGACAGTGATGCAAACCCAACCTTGCGATATTTGCGCATAAAATGAAAAAAGGTCACATAAAAATTCCATCAAATGCTGCCTAAGTCTCATAAAAAAATCGAAATATTTTGAGTACGAAATGTGTATCTTTTAGAGCGATAAAATGTATACTTTGCTATAAAACTGATCTTGTTACGTAGATTTGTGTCCAAGTTAACCGCTTCTTTGCCAAAATAAAGCATTTTATGAATAAATGTTCCAAAGTCTTGCAAATTCAAACCCTATTGCATCCAAATCTCAATAAAATTTTTCACAAATGACGTTGACTCTTAACAATCTGGGTACAACTTTAAAACGCTACAAGCCTCAATTAACATAACGGTAGACCAAACAAGTGTTTAAAGAGTCTTGCAGCTCGAAAATACCAGCAGGTAAATCCTGGTTGCCCCAATCTTTATCTTATACTAATTCCATTAAGACTAACAGGATACTAAGAGTTAGACAAGTTTACAAGAGTGAAGGTGCATGTTACACGTTCTTGCATAAAAATATGGCCCTTGCTGTTGCTTCCCAGTAAAACGTTGTGGACTTGAAATGCACAATGTTTATTGTAATCGTTTCTGGTACAATATTTCACACATGTTTTACAGAACAATAAAATTGCCATCAAAATCTAAAAATCGTCTGCAACAGAACACTTGAATTCAGACAATGAAAACGGAATAAACTTCTTCTAGTAAGTTCTACAATTAACATTCTGAAGAACCAAATTCCGACAGCAATCCTTCAGTTGCCCCCTGGTTCACGAATTAGAGATTGCAATAAGTGCCTGCAGATATCGAATTTCACCTGGGTAAAGTGGATATTTCGAGCTCAAAAGTTCAAACATTTTATCTAACTTCCTTTTGTTGTGATCATTGGCTTTATTCAATCGACATTGTTAACGAGATTTCGGCCCTATGCGAATTCTAAATTTTTAACACAATTTTTTGACCATCATAATGGGTAGTTTAAATATTCAGTGAAATAAAAAGAATCGTAATGCTTACCTGGTATTCTGTTTTCATTATGATATATTGATGAATAAATGTGAAACATTAAAAATTACTAAAATTCAACGAAGGCATCGTCGTAATAGAACTATTTTCCTACGCGGTTTTGAACAGAACAGTTTTCTAATCAGACTCAGAACACTAAAAGACACTTAGTCGGGCCGAATAATCTCTCAATTATATCCGATTTGTTTTGTGAACATAAACTATGGAATTCATAGTTTCTATTACAGATGAAACCACTAGGTACACTTGTCTTTTAAATGCTCAATATTATTACTTCAACAATAAAAATCAATGTTTTTTGTACACATGTGCCAAATGCATATATTTTAAAAGTGCTCGGCCTGACTAGTTGTCATTTAATGTCTCTAAAGATTTTCTGAAAAACTAGTCTAATATGTGTTCTGGTCTGTCGGTTAAGGTATAAAACTGAAACTTATCACCTAAATTAACTTTACAAAGGAACTTGTAGATGTCTTTTGAAAATACAACATTTTTTAATGCCTAAAACACGATTATTAATTTTTTATTTTATGTAACTATTCTGTGCTTTGAAAATGCTAATTAAAATGTCCGCATTGTTTACCAGTGGAATTTAGTTCAATGTCAATAACTTAAAAAGTCACATGATCTACAGTGTCTTAACTACGATTTTTAAATACTAGACAAATGCAATAATCTAAATGGAAAATCAAATTCATTTCTCTGGATTATGCTGTCATTTACAAAGAACAAATATTAACTCAATATAAATTGTAACAAAAACTTTGAAACTTTACCAAAGTAGGAAAATGACTTAATATAAGTTTTCTTTGAAAGTGATTTTCAGACTATCCAGTTATATTGTTACACCTTTGTACAATGTATGTATATATACTATGTATTTCGAGCATAAATATTGTTTAAACTAAACTGTACCACGATCCTTTTGCTACACTAAATTTTGGTGTTTTCGTTCATACATAAATTAATTATATAGTGAACATATATAATCATTTATATCATATAATTACTGTGTTAAAATACTGCTAGAGTCCAGTATATGTTAAATATGTTAAAGTGATAATACCCTGCTATTAAGACATTCAGTTGTTGTTTTATACAAGTTATGAAAATTTAAGACAGTATGGAAGAAAGGCTGGAAATGACTAGGTGTGCGCATTAGACCCGGCATATGAAAATGAAAATATTTTGGAACCACTAAGGGATATTTAATCAAAGCTGCAAGTACTTGTTCTACAATAGAAATATACTGAATCAATTTATAACAAAAGATTGATTTATCAATTTTTAGCTTTTCTTTGAAAAAAACAAGAGCCATTGTCATAACCTTCTTGACGTCAATTAGGCACTGTCGTCTTGAATCTGGTAAAGCTTTCTTAAAATTTCACTTTCGGAAACTAACCATTAAAGCCTGGCCAAACTTCATACAATTGTTTGGCATCAAACAATGGCATCTGTTGCCAAGTGGTTGGGTACATTGACTGATGTTTACTTGTCCCTGCCTCAATTTAGGTATCGTGCTACTTGGACCAATTCTTTTATGTCTGGGAGCTATCTAGGTTCTACCCAGGTGCCCCGTGACTGAAATAATGCCAGAATTGGCACCCAGGGTCTTCCTCCTCCATTAAAGCGGATGTTGCAACTATGACCTTAGCTGTTGAGTGCGAAGTTAAATCCGAATCAATGAATTGGCACAATACAATCAACCCTATGGGCATATCCCATAACTTTTGAATGGCATTAAAAGTTGCCTTCAAACTTTGAATTTTCAGTTCAGTTTTGTCAAAATCCATTTTTTTGTATACCATTCACAGCTTAATCACTTCATAGGGTATTTGAACAGAGTCACGAATGCAAAATGTAAGCACATGGGTTCCTATCTCAAAAGTAAAGTTTACACAAATGGTTACAAGTGAAAATTGTGGACAGTTCTGTCTCCAGTATTATACACTTTATTCGTGCAAGGGTGTCCCGATATTTACACATTTCATGTGTACAATCTGTGTTGTCCTGCATATTTACACATGTCACTGGGTCAGACTGTGTTTTCAGAGACAATCGATCCCAAGCACTTTTCTAAGTCCTTTTGATTTTTATCCTTCTCTGTTAATATTCCCAATTTTACTTCTTGCGCACCCTGGCAATAAATCGTCAACCAGTTGAAGGTGGCCATTAACTTGGAAGAAGAAGACAATGCACCCTCACTTTCGTACAGCCAGGGCTATATTTTAAACCATGTGTCTTGCACATTTATTAATGTGTGGCTTGTAAATTGTTTTACTCTTAGTGCCACATACATTTTCTTAAATGTCACATAAAAATTTCAAATGTCACATAACTTTTCACACATTCGTGACATTTGTCACATAGAAAAAAATCCTTTCCCGGTCACTGGACAGAAGTCACTAATTTATATTCAACACTATACGCCAGGGGTATTTGACTGTGCAGTTGAAGATGACACTCCAGGGGTTTTTGGCTGCAGTTGAAGATGACACTCAAGGGGTATTTGACTGCAGTTGAAGATGACACTCCAGGGGGTTTTGACTGCAGTTGAAGATGACACTCCAGGGGGTTTTGGCTGCAGTTGAAGATGACACTCCAGGGGTATTTGACTGCATTTGAAGATGACACGCCAGGGTTTTTTAGCTGCATTTGAAGATGACACTCCAGGGGTTTTTGGCTGCAGTTGAAGATGACACTCCAGGGGATTTTTTGCTGCAATTCAAGGTGACGCTCCATTGGATTTTTAGATGCAGTTGAAGATGACACTCCAGGGGATTTTTGGCTGCGGTTGAAGATGACACTCCAGGGGATTTTTGGCTGCAGTTAAAGATGACAGTCCAGCGGTTTTTTGCTGCAGTTGAAGATGACACTCCAGGGGATTTTGGCAGCAGTGCTGTTGAAGATGACACTCCAGGGGGTTTTGGCTGCAGTTGAAGATGACACTCCAGGGGATTTTTGGCTGAAGTTGGAAAATAACACTCCAGGGGATTTTTTGCTGCAGTTGAAGATGACAGTCGAGCGGTTTTTGGCTGCAGTTGAAGATGACACTCCATGGGATTTTTGGCTGCATTGAAGATGACGCAGCGGTCGCTTTTGGCGAGTTGAAGATGACACTCCATGGGATTTTTGGCTGCAATTGAAGATGGCAGTCGAGCGGTTTTTGGCTGCAGTTGAGGATGACACTCCATGGGATTTTTGGCTGCAATTGAAGATGACAGTCGAGCGGTTTTTGGCTGCAGTTGAAGATGACACTCCATGGGATTTTTGGCTGCAATTGAAGATGACAGTCGAGCGGTTTTTGGCTGCAGTTGAAGATGACACTCCAGGGGTATAAGGGTTAATACGAAGATGACACAGTTTAAATTAAGGTTTGACCAGTTCATTATCTTTAACTGAATGAACAGGAAAAATGACTGAATTCAATAGACAGTGTTAATTTTGCTGTATGTATCATGCCAGAACTATTCCGGTTTTTCATCTTAATTGAAATGTATTTATATTTCTTTTATCAGTGGAAAGATAAAAATTTGACATAACTTCTTGATAGCTACTGTACATTTAGGATAGGGGTTAAATGAAATAAATATGTTTGGTACATTACATGAGTTAAACAGACTTTTTTCTGGGTTTTTATGATTATTTTATAGAGGAAAGAGGTCATAATTTAATATCAACATTAGAACACTGTAGAATTTGAACACAGTGAACTAGAAGAAATCAATTTATAGCTTAGTTTTAGTATCAGAAAATACATGTATTTATTAATTAAGATAGTTACTCTGTATTTGTAGTTGTGTTTGTTATCTCAGAATATTTGGGAATAACAATTTAGATATTTATGATTTAGTGATAAAAATTATTACATTAATATGCAGAATTAGTTACATGAATTCTGGTTAGTGTAATTAATGAAAATCTTTGCTCATTCATCATTTTCTTTATTATAATAATGTGTGGTATTTTCATGTTCTGACAACACCACTTTAGTCAGCTGCATGGTGCTCCAACTTACCCTTAGACTTCGGAAGAAAAATAGTTCATTGACCCTTACCCGGTTGGTAGTAAGTGATTTTGCCAATGGTGCCAGTGAAGATGATGACATGATTAATCTAGACATCTGTAAAGTCTCACAACACATCTTCAGTGGATATCCCTTTCACCATTGAATGGTACTGTCCAGTTTGAATGATGCATAAGGCCATTTGAGAAATACAGCAGTCAGAGGTATATTTTAGAGCTTCCTTATCTGACCCCAGTGTGTGTGCAATATAGATGAGATTAATATTTTGATTTAAATGCATTAAGACTGACAGATTAAGTCTTGTGATACAGTATCAAGAAGTTAATGTTCTCTATTTAGCTAACCTCATGAGATTGCTGTGTACTGCTAGGCAAAACAACAACAGCAAGCAAACAAACAAACAAGTTTTAAAAAATCTCACTAAAATTGAAGAAAAAAAGGCAGTTAATAAAAAGCAATAAAAATAAATACACAAAAAACATCACTTCTTGTGAAAATTTAAGAATATGAGTATGATCAGTAAAGGACTGTCGTTTGTACATACCTGTGGAAGCTGACCACAGCCTGCATGAGCATGAGAGGGTTCTATAGAACATTTCACGTGGGGAATCACGTAATCAAAATAATCTCTAAACAAAAGTAAATCTGTGAAAATGTTAAAAAATAATGAAAGCTGTTTAGCTTTAAATATGAAATGTGATTCCCCACCGTAAATTTTTAGAGAGTGAAAGTGGTGAATAGCCTTTGTAAAAACATTTGAGACCCTGAAACCAACAGTCATTCAGTCAAAATAGTGTTACTTCATGAACATTTGAGACTCTGAAACCAACAGAGTCATTCAGGCAAAATAGTGTTACTTCAGAACTTTGGACCTGAAACCATTGTCAAAATAGTGTTACTTCATGAACATTTGAGACCTTGAAACCAACAAAGTCATTCAGTCAAAATAGTGTTACTCATGAACTTTGAGACCTTGAAACCAACAGTCATTCAGTCAAAATAGTGTTACTTCAGAACTTTGAGACCTTTGAAACCAACAAAGTCATTCAGTCAAAATAGTGTTACTTCATGACTTTGGACCTTGAAACCAAAGCTCAGTGTTCATGAACATTTGAGACCTTGAAACCAACAAATTCATTCAGTCAAAATAGTGTTACTTCATGAACATTTGAGAACTAGAAACCAACAAAGTCATTCAGTCAAAATAGTGTTACTTCATGAACATTTGAGACCTTGAAACCAACAAATTCATTCAGTCAAAATAGTGTTCCTCCATGAAATGACATTAATATGCAAAAACTTTATTTTATTTGTCATAAACTGTTTATTCAATTAGGTAAAAAGTGTTTTCTCTGAATATATGTAAGTGACAACTTGTGTGTGGGCTTCCCTAGCCTTATTCAATTGTATGTTCAGAAGGTATTAAATTACACAAGAATTTATATCTATACTGTAATAGATGGGTGCAGATTAGAATTAGATACTAAAAATTAAACTGCTGTGTTGTAATTCTATGAAATTAGGTTAACTGTGAAAAGCAAACTGGTAGACAAGTGTAGTTTTGATTCATATAACAAGTGTGGGCACCTTTAGCTTGTTGCAATACAATGGTAAATAGATAAAAGCTCAAAAGATATTCACTTTGATAAGCATCCACAAAAACAAAAACAATGCAGCTTGTTGAAAAACTTTGTTTAGTCCCTGCTTAAATAATCATTGAAAACCTTCCTTTAACATACTGTTAAATGATTTATCTATGTTGGTGGTGATTGCAAAAACAAAAAGATACATGTAACATTTTTGGTATTGTTGACTGATTTTTCTAAAGTTTGGAATTGTTTGATGTTGTGAAGCTGTTTGGGCAGAAGATTGTCTGACAGATCGGAGCTCAGGGTGTTCTTTTTGTTCTTATATGTAAAGTCTTCTACTTGTTTTGGTAATTAAGATAAACAAAGATATAATTGTTTAACAATTTTAAAAATGTGTCAAATTGAACAGGTATTTTTGATCTATGACATAACAAATAGCAGATCATTGTGGGTGTCATTTGTGACACCAAAATTGAATGTCACCACAGTTCACAGATGATGCATGTTGTCGATACTCTGGTTTGATGTCACATACAATTTGAACAATTCAAGTGTAAAATTGGTTGGGTTTGAATGGTTTTTTAATGTTTGCTTATAATGGATGGGACTGATTACTAGTTGATTACAGCTGTTAATCAACTTCATAATCTTGGTATAAACACCATGATAGTGGCTAGTAGAATTAATTGTAATATAAATGTTTCCTTAATAGAGTTTTAAGAAGTCATTGACATTTTTGGTAATCAAGAAAACACTTTTCAAGCAGAGTCAAAATATCAATAGTATTGGTGAAAAACATACATCAAATGTTCATCATCCATTTGGCAGTTACACAATATCTATCAAATACAGGATAATTTGATTTTCACACTGATTTTGATTCTGAAAATTAGTTTAAATGTTGTGTGACAATTTTCACATTTGTGTTTTTTATGTTTCCCCCAGGGGGCGTATAATTGTAGTCCAAGCTTTGTCTATCCATCCGTGTGTCTGTCCTTCCATGTTTGTCTTGAGAATGACTTGCAAAGTATTGAAGGGATTGAGTTGATAATATACACAATGATAGAGGTTACTGAGAGTAAATTCAGTAACAAGAAACCATAATTTTAGCTGACTCCATTTTTGAATTATCCTCCTATATGTAACAAGCATTTACAAAGCATAACTTGAAAAATATGTAAGGCATTGACTTGATACTGTCTTAATCGGCTGGGTTACTCTGTGAACTGTCGGTGTGCCTGGCAATTTTTGCAGCCATTCTCATACTGATGTGATAAATTTACTAACAAATTGCAAAATGTCATTATTGCATATTAAGGATGTGATAGTCCTAACTCTCAACATCACAGCTGTAATTGAGAATAATCTGTACTTTTTTAAACCAACTTATACAGTGTCAATGTTTAGCTCGCCTGAGCAGGTAGTGCTCAAAGGTGAGCTATTGTGATCGCCTGGTGTCCTTCATTTGTTGTCTGTACACACTTTACCTTGTGTAGGCAATAGAGGTTGCATTTTTCACTGGATCTTCATGAAACTTAGTCAGTATGACTGCCTTAATGTATGACTGCCTTGATGAAAGCTAGGTTGAGTTAGAATATGGGTCATCTAGAGTCAAAAATTAGGTCACAGGGTCAAATCCTAGATAAAACCTTGTGTATGCAATAGAGGTTGCATTTTTCATTGGATTTTCATGAAAGTTGGTCAGTATGATAGTTTTAATGAAATTAAGGTCGAGATCGAACATGGGTCATCTAGAGTCAAAAACTAGGGCACCCGGTCAAATCATAGAAAATGGCTGAGTATGAATATGGGTATTCTGAGGCCAAAACCTAGGTCACCCAGTTAAAAACCTTATGTATGCCATACAGGTGATATTTACAACCCAATCATCATGTAATTAAGGTTTGCGACAATAGTGAACGGACAAACATGAATATTTGTATTTATGATATTTAGTTTAAAGTTAAAATTTGGTCACAAGTATTGATAATAATTCCAAGGTGACTGATACGACCGCCATCTTGCCCACTGGTTTAATACCTGGAATTTGACTAAACCCATCGTAGTGCAATTATCAAGTCTTGTGTTAATTTTTGAATTTATTTTGTTTAATCGTTGCATTGCATTAAATATATGCACCAATGTGTCTTTGAAGTTTTAGAACTATGCATTGCAGAATATTTTTAATAGACTAATTAAGCTTTTTTCATTCTGCCTGGTACATTTGTATATAGAACTTATAGTCCCTTGCTACCAATTTATTTTCTCTTTTGCATTTCTACCAGTATAAGATTGCCTCATGTAAATGAATTGAAAACTTGTTTAGTTTTAATCTGCGAACAAAGGAATAAGCATGCCGTTCATCTGTAAACGTAATTGTTAGGTAATCCCTGAATTGCCAATGACTTTATCAATAGGATGTCTTGATAAAAAATAAACTAAAATAAACCAGGTAGTTAGCTGTCTTTAATAATTGATTTTAATTAAATGAAATATAGAATACATAAAGAAAGTATCGAACATGGTGCATAAGTACAATTAGGTACCCAAATTTAATATAATGTAGCCATACTTTGGTTAGATTTGAAAGATTACCTTTCAGGTTTCAACCCTGAACAGTCTACAATGTAGGCATTTTTACACACTCAGATACCAATAAAAGCATCTGACATGTTCAAGTTTTTTAAGGAAGACTTTTATTTGGTTAAAAACAATATAATAACTCATAGTTAAAAACATCATAAAAACAGTACCCGACAGCTCTAGAAAACTTAATGAACTCTGACAAGGTAAATATTAGTCGCAATTTGAAATGGGTTAAAACCTTTTATTGACAACGTGACAAAAAAAATGTTTGTATTATGATATTTAGTTTAAGAGGAGTTGAAATTGTGGTCAAATATGGTCAAACAATTGAAACCAAATTGAATCAAAGGACTGCCAGGCTGGTAATACTTAGAACTTGTTTATACATTACTGACTGTACAACTGCTGTGTAAATATCAGGACAACCTTTGTCATGAGTAGAAGTATACTGTCAACAAACTGGACCACATATGTCATTTGAAGTTTTAGACCTTTAGCGATATGTGTAGAACTTTACTTTTAATAGGACCCATTAAGTTTTCATCCTTGGCATTCAGTGACTAAATGTATGTTCAACTTTACCCTATTTATTATCTATAGCTGTACAATTGTAACTGAGAAGTGGATTTGACAAACTTGAATTAAGTTTTCAAAGTTTGCAAGAAACAACTTTTAAGTGTCCTTTCATATGTAATGGGATTTGCCCTGGGGTTCATCTGTATTGTGCCAATACTACTTGAAAATAGGATCCTATCATAAATTGTGCAAACTGAACAAGGTAGCAAGATCAATGTTAATTGACGCTGATTATATGTAATGAACTGAAAAGAAAAACAGTGATTCTAAACATGTCATAAGTCCCACATAGATAACTGACATGTAAATAATGTACCATAATTTGGTTATGATTTGAATGATTACCTTGGCCCCAAATGAACCCAAGTTACAATTAGAATTGGTTGTACAGACTCAGATACCAGATAAAAGCATCTGACATGCTGAACTTTACTTTATCGAATACTTTTCTATATGTTACTTATTACACAATTACTCATCTTAAAAACGTTAATGACATGAACGACAGTTTTCTATGATTATTTGCTGTAAAACACTTTAAAAATGGCAATTTAGGAAGTCTTGAAATGTATAAGACCTATTACAGAAGAAAATAGAAAAAAACTGGTATTAGAAAACGATTTAAGAAGGCTATCTGTGGATAAAGTCAGGGTCAAATTCAATTTAAAGCAAATCTCAACCAAAGGCTGAACGTCCTGGAGTATAGAGTTGTCTGGTAAAAACACAGTCTGCATAAACATTTTTAATGTCAGGCAACATAGACTGTACACATACATGTGTTAATATCAGGACAACCTTGCAAGTAAAGTTATAATACTAAATCTATCCTCAAAGTTTTTAAATCATTTACATTTATGTAAACTTATACTTTTGAGTAGGAACCAATATGCTTACTTAATGCCATTCAACTGTTTATATTCAACTACCCTTTGAAGTATTAAGCTGTGAATCGTAACGGAGAAATGGATTTTGACAAAACTGAACTAAAAATTTATGCTATTGAAAACATTTGGAAATTAATTATGGGGATCATTTAAAACTTACGGGGAATACCCTTTATTGTACCAATTAAGGCTACTATATGTGAAAGAAGTTTCATTCAGTTTCCTTTTGAAAACATCATTGTGATGAATCACAAAATGGTGGGTAACAAACGGTTGGCAAGAATGTTTCCTGTTGAATACTTTCATGGAAATTGTATCACCTAATGGTAAACATTTGTCCACGAAGCTATAATATTGGAAAATCATAATCAGGGACAATAGGCATTAAACTTGGATAAATTATTTGATACACTTTAACTCCTTTCAATAGTACAGTCTGATCGAAATGAATACGATTAATGTCACCTATGCAAAATCACTCCCGAAAAAATTTTATTCCCTTTTGTAACTTACGTTGACCATCCTGTTAATGAAATGTCTTTGGAAATAGAGTCAACATTGAACTTACAGACAGGGGATAAATAAAACAAACATACTGCAACAGATTTACCTCTGGTAGCATATTGAGACTATCCCTAGACAAGCGAATGTTAACAATCAATTAATCTTGCATTTCAATGGAACGTTTTCAAAAGGTTTGTAATGTTGTTTTTGGAAAGGGTGATCATCATGACATATTTTAATTGAAACGTCAGGGTAGAACGCTTGCATTTCTGATCAAATTGAGCAAACTTCTGCTTCAAAACAATGGAAATATTTGAAAAGAATGCTATCTATAAACAGGATAGGTATTCAGGTACTTGCCTGCAACCGAAATGCAGGAAAAGTAAGCCAGCTATGGAGAAAATTGAAAGTGCTGTAAGAACAGATGCTATACATTGATTACTAAGTTTTCGTATTGAGTATGAAAAACAACAATATAACATGTTATGAAATTCTGAAATGTTGTCAAGTTATTTAGATCTGTTAGTAATTTTGACAACGGAGGACAGCAGGGTATTAATCACCTGGAATATATGGAACTACTTGTTTGTAATTTAATAGAGTTGATGCAACCAGGTATTGTTCCATATTTTGTTAACTTTGGTTCAAGTTTGAGTAATTTGTTCAATCAGTCCTAAACTGTAAGCAAATGAAAACCTCTGGATAATGGCAGAATAATTTAAAACTTACGGGAATAGTTGTCACTAATTTTGTTTATATTGAAGATATCACTTTTGATAACTAATGCATTTATGCAACCAGCAGATAACTGACCCTTGGGTTGCCTTATTCTTTCACATCTATTCTGAGAACTCCAATTTATTGTATTTACCTGTAGAACTCTGGTTGCCATAACAGCCAAAAGAAATACAGAAGGAAAATCTTCAACTATCTTCCTGTCAGAATAGTGTAACAAATCTTTGTTTTTGGTGCAGTGTTTGGAATGACTGTGAAAATACAGTTTTGGTCTAGTATGAGGTCTTAGTAAAGCTACTAAAACCATCCGAGTGGTTCTCTGTTTTCAGATGTTCTTTTGATCATGTCAAGCGACTGTGTTTGTATTTATTAACATATTTTAAGTGACATGATCATGCTACTGTTCTATGGAAATGGTTTTGTAAGTGTAGTGAATGCTCTAAAATTTATCTTTCAAGTAATTATATCTTTAAAACTTATCTTATTGAAAAACTGTACATACATTTAATCTTGTCTGAAAAGAAAAAATTTACAATATACATGGGACACCAAAATACTGTTGGGTTGAAGGGTCAGTGTCGCTGTAGGACAAAGCTATCGATTGCATAAACATACAATGTTGTGTGTTTCAAGGCAAATGATTGGCAGGTAAGTTTTATGGGCTAGCAAAGTACAAGTATGACTTTTGATCTAAGGTGCAATATTAGATAAGTGCTGATTAGAAAATTGCCTGACTAAATTTCAAATGGTAATTTTCTACCCCCTATCGACTGATGATTTAACGATTAGTAGAATAAACATTTGTTGAATTCTTAAATCAAACTGTGAAAGGTAGATAATAGTTGTTTTTTGTGTCAAAGTGGTTTATAGATTGTTTATCTACACTTTTAGAAATAATGTCTTTAAAATAAGATGATTCCTCATAAACTACTTGCATAAGTGATTACACAGAAAATTTACTGCAGACAATTATATTGATACTAAATGAAAGAATGTAGTAAAATAGTTGAACTATTATTTTAGCAAGTCACACTGCTGCCCTACTAATTCATGATTGACCACTCATGGGAAAAGGTGCCTTCAGACATTTGTAACATTATTTGACAAATATAGATCGAACACATTTTTGTCACCCTCTTTAGATTAACAAAAGCAATGGAAAATATGATGGTCACTATATTTTTCTGAACAGAAACATCCTTTCTCTTCCAGAATTCTTCTTGTTTTATATGTGACATAATTTTTAGAGAATACATAGGTTTACATATTCAGAATGTTGTGGGATGTAGGTAACTGAAATTTTCGCGTATTAATACTGAATATTGTTTGTTCAAAATATGCAAGAAAGCCAGTTTCCAACTATTTTATCCAAAGGCCCTTTTTTGCATGTGGCTGGTCAATTTACCATTCTTGGTTTGCCAACCTTCTGTAAGTTCATTCACAAGCACATACATATGAATTGGATTGATTTGTGTCAGTCAACCAGGAGATAGATAATATGCTGCATGAATTTTGATGCAAAGAAGACATGCAATTCAGTAAACAGTAGGTCATAATTTATGCTTGGGTAGGATGTGCTCGAAATTTTATCTATCTATTCATAACAGCTGAGTAGGCAGCATAGTTTAAGGTATTTTTTTTACTTGACTAGATTTATGAATATTGAATTTTCATATTGAAAAGCTCACTGAATGGCATCATTTGGAGATGTCAGAATACAACACTGTCTATTGGTGTTTTAAAGTCTGAACTCTAGTACACAATCATTTGGAGTCGTAAATATCAGTGAACAATCAATGTTAAATAAATAGGTTCAAATATATCTTATAGCAACATTAATTACAAAAACAATTGTGAGATGCATTTACAGTGAGAAGTGTAGCTGCAGGCACAAGTTGAATGTTTGTGTTATCATGTATTGGGTTAAATTAAAAGTTTATTGCATGAACTTAGATTTAAAGGCATTCAAAATGATTAATTAGCTCACCTGGCTACGCCAGGGTGAGCTTTTCTGATTGATGATTGTCCGTCGTCCGTCCATCCGTCAACATTTTGATTCCAATGACATCACCTCTGAAACCACTAAGCCAATGTTGATAAAACTATGCAGGAATGTTCCTTGCATGAAGCTCTACCAAAATTGTTCAAAGAATTCCATTCCATGCAGAACTCTGGTTGCTATGGCAACAAATAGGAAAAACTTTAAAAATCTTCTTCTCTGAAACCACAAGGCCTAGAGCTTAGGTATTTGGCATGTAGCATTGTCTAGTAGACCTCTACCAAGATTGTTCAAATTATGACCTTTGGGTCAAAATTGACCCTGCATGGGTGGTCACTTAGTTTTGAAAAGGCTTATATAGGAAAAACTTTAAAAATCTTCTCTGAAACCACAAGGCCTAGAGCTTAAATATTTGGCATGTAGCATTGTCTAGTGGACCTCTACCAAGATTGTTCAAATTATGACCCTGGGGTCAAAATTGACCCCGCGGGGGTGGTCACTTAGTTTTGCATATGCTTATGTAGGAAAAGCTTTAAAAATCTTCTTCTCTAAAACCACAGAGCCTAGAGCTTAGATAGTTAGCAGTTAGCATGTAGCATTGGCTAGTGGACCTCTACCAAGATTGTTCAAATTATGACCCCCGGATCAAAATTGACGCCGCACGGGGGGTCACTTATTTTTATATAGGCTTATATAGGAAAAACTTTAAAAATCATCATCTCTGAAACTACAGGGCCTAGAGCTTAGATATATGGCATGTAGCATTGCCTAGTAGACCTCTTCAAAGTTTGTTCAAATTATGACCCTGGGGTCAAAATTGACCTTGCCGGTGGGGGACATACATAGACATATATAGGAAAACCTATTTGGTATATAACATTATCTAGTGATCTTCCACCAAGCAAGTGGACTTGTACCAAGGTGAGTGATATAGGGCCATCTTGGCCCTCTTGTTTTATCTTATAATATTTGCTGGCGAAAAACACAGACTGAGTTTGCGTGCTTGAAATTTTTAATGGAAAAAATAGCAAAATGGTGACCGTGACTTACTCTAACTGGACACCCGTTGTTACTAAATTATCCTTTATTGCGTATGAAACACTGTTATATGGAAACTACTGTGACTAATTGTTTATTGTGTGTTAAACACTATTATATACAAATCTTAGATTTATTTATCTGTAGATTTGAAACTGAGCTGTCAATTGAGAATGAATACAGTGATTAAAGTCTCGTTAAAGTTATAAGTGCGACCACTGTGGGTGATACACGTGGATTGAAAGAAATACCGTGGAATATGCATGTCTGAGGTTTCATACTAGCCTATATTTCATATATTATTAAATGATTACATTACTTTTACCATATAAATAGGGATATTATCCATATTTGACATATATGAAAAGAGTTTAACATAATATCTTAGTAAGTAATACTTCCTTACTAATGTGAATGGGAAATAGATCATAGGTGGTATAAATCGGATACTCAGTAACATGCTAAATGCAAAAGGCTTAAAAACATCAATAAATACAGACTGCTCCAAAAGCAATTATGTGCATTTTTAAGCCAGACTGTTAAAAATACTGGTATGTGCAGAGCTGTTGTACGTATCACATGTTTGGCAGTCAACTTTGGTTGAAGATTGTTTTGTAAGTTGTTTTTTCATGCCTCTGGGTGAACGTGTGGTGTGCAAGACCCACATTCCTACCTCAAAGATCAAGGTCATGCTTAGAGTTTAAATGTAATAGAATCCTGTAAGGCCAAGGTCAAACTTTAGAGTTAAAAAGTCTTGAAAATTAGTCAAATGTATGTACTTTTAATAATGAGCTCTATGTCAAGTTCGAAATTGGATAATGTGGGGTCAAGAAATAGGTCACCAACTCAGATCATAGATAAACTTTGTGAACACTCTAGAAGTCAGATCATAGAGAAACCCTGTGAACACTTGGTACTCAGGTGAGTGATGTAAGGCCATCTTGGCTCTCTTGTTAACTTACAATTTTGAGTTTTCTAATACTCTCCAGTGCAATCTTTGTCAGAGTGGCAATATTTGTTTCTGTAACAAATTCATGAGATACTGAAGCATGCTGTCCTGGGATCTTTGTTTTTAGTTGCCTACTGGTTTTACAGGAGAGGACTTGAAGGTTAATGCCTCTACACCATATAGCTTTAACGGACATCCAACGTATAACAAAATTGTTCAATCCGTTCGTGTCCGTTCGCATGCGTTTCCTTTCCGTTTCTCATGCGACGCCTGCACTCCTTGTCCGGCGCTGTTCGTTTCATCTGGTGGAAGGTTTTGAGCATGTACAAAATTTGGAATGTACACCACCGGACATGTACGGTAGTAATGCGCTGGTTTGCGTTTTGTTCATCACTTGTGCATTCCTTCTTCTGTACTTGACCGGTTCCCATCCGTTCTTGTCCGGTAGACCTGATTCACAGCCAGACTACTACCGGACATGTAATGGATGTAACGTATGTTCAACAGACGATAACTGACAAGGAACGCATAGGAACTGATAAATAATGGACGTGAAACGATGGTCCACCGGACAAAACTGATGAGAACCGGAAGTACAGAATAAGGAACGCACGAGTAACGAACAAAACGCATACCAGCGCATTACTGCCGTACATCTAAGGGACAATTTCGCTTTTGGCATTTTGGAATAACTTCAGCACCTGATATGTCTGAGCGAGCGGAAACTATTGTGCCGGAACAAAAAATAAATCAGACTCTTTATACCCGTTTTGTCTGTCAGGTGACCGGTAGAAATACGTTCATCAAACGTTTGAACATTTTGTCAGTTTCTCATGCGTTGTGCATACGTTTTACACGGCACAGGTCTGTTACTAGTACGGTGATGTCCGTTAATTGAATGTTGTTTAGTTTATACTAATTTATTTTTTGTCCTGTATATGTGCGTTGATCGTGCTATCATTGTGCATTTTGTCCGTTTTATGCGCCCCATATACCGATCGCGAGAGCACCGAGCAGTAGCTGGGGATGCCTTTCGTCACCGGATAACTTTCTGCGGCAATTTTCCTATGTGTTGGGCATCCGTTAATGCTATACGGTGTAGTGTGACTGAGGCATTTCTGTCTTGTGTCTGTACTCAAAAAAAGGATCATGTGATTTCTCTAGAACAACAGATACTAGTCAAATGAAACTTGGTTTGTGTATAGTGGGCAATATATAGAGATTCATATGCACTTCAGTAAACAACTACTACTCTCCTGAAGACTTTAAACCAATTAGGGACTAATGTGTTTCTTGCAATACTCCTGTTCCTTCCATATTCAACCTTCTACTTTATAGCTAATAAAATATTGAGGGAGCATTATTCATATTTGCTACCAATAGACATGATTTCATGAAAATACTATGAAAATGCAATAAATCCTGGCTGGTATTGAGGAGAAATGAGAGAAATAACACAGATGTCTCAGAGGGTTACACACATTGTGCCTTTACCAGAATGATCTCTACAGAACCATCTTATTTGTATTTTGTTCCATATTTTATGTATGTTTTTTGACCAAGGTTAGTTCACAATTTGACAATCAATGATACTATATACTACTGTATAATGTTATTCAGTTTTATGTTTACTTTGTGATATACTTTTGAGAGTTCAACATGCTGCAATTGTTTTTATCTGCATTTTTATCACATATTATCATATAAAAAGGTGAATTATGTCATAGAGTGTTATTGACGTAATTATTATAGATTGTTTTGAATATTGTCAAAGTGTATCAAAGTACTTTTAATTGCGTAAATGATTGTACTTAAAGTCACTTCGGACATTACTTTAAACAGTTTGGAATATATGTTGCAGAATATAAATAGATTTGAATGTAAAGGAATATGTTTGAAAATATCACAAAGACATATAAAGAGATTTTAAAGCACATTCTACAGTGATTTATAAATTCACATTTAAACATACTGTAGAGTTCTACATTTTGATGGAATGTAACATCTGGAGGGCTTGAAAATAAAAATTAACTATATAGCAGTAAACTTTGTTTAAAGAGTTATGATTTATATCACATTATATGAGTGTTTTAATGTTAAAAAGTCTGTTTAATTTGCACTTAAGAACTTTGGCTCCCATCAGATGGGTAAATGTTAATTGCTCCATTTTGAAATGTAAAAAGTACAAATCATACTGAGATTAGGTGTTGTTTGCATTTTTAATTGGCAGGAAGTTGAGAAAAAGTAAAAATATGCACTGCATCGACCTTCATTAAAGTTTAGTCATCAACTTAGCATGTTGTAATAACACTAGTTTACATGTTTCAATCTTTTTGTCGTTAATATGTGATAATATTTGTGATTGATATTGTCTGGAAACGCAAATTGTCACGAGCATGTAAATAGTTTACCTACATGGCATGCAGTAAGAACTGCTGTATATCATGACTCATGGAATAAATTGCATTGAAATATAGTCACCTTAATGTTGCAGACATTTTATACAGCTTAGTAACCCTCTAAAAGGTAGTTTTAAAAACAAACAAAAAAGAGAGAAAAAACAACAACAACCAAACAATTATACATTATTATGTGTGTAAGATCTAAGGTCAAATTGCTGCTGGGAAGTTAACAAGATGTTTGTAGCTTTGCTATGTCATTTAATACAAGGGAATGACAATTATTTGTCAGGGGGCAGTCTGGATTTATGTTATTTTATCATCTTGATTGATTTGATATTAGCAGCTTTCCTTTCTGTTTGGCTTTTTGACAGTTTTAAAGGAAGATTTGCTAATTAGTGAAACCAGCTGCTCACTAGAGTGTTAGAACAAACTTAGGGTACTACATGAGGGGACAGGCTGTTCTATGTTTCTTTACAAAAACTTGAAAGACTTCAGTTTAGAGTTATCTCTCTCCCAAGGTTAACATTGTAATTTGAGCCTTCAAATCCATTTTTCTGTCCTGATGCTCTATTGATCTGTTGGACAAGGTTTTATGTCTAAGACAGTGATAAAACTCCATGATAGACTCATCAATGTCAGTATAGACTCCAGTGATCCATTTCAGACCTACATATACAAACTGTCCCACTTCAAAAGTCAGTCACGATGACTTGTGTTCTTTGGAATGAGTACACACAGACAGATTCTGCTGAAATTTGCTTCAATCTTCTGTCACTATAGAAGACAGTTATACACAGCATTAAAGTAATTGCAGCATATTTATTACCAAGTATGGTAACTCCTTTAAGTGAGTTACTTCCCTTTAAAAGCAATTCCATGTAAATATTTTGAATATGTATATGATTAAGATATTGTGAGTTAATCTAAAGTATTGTGGGCTTTTAATAGATTTAAACAGAAAATTCATAATTTGAAATTGTAACAATGCATTGACAGAAAACTAGGCCCAGATGCTACAGTTCTGAAGTAGAATGACACATTGACATTGAAAACCTGCCTTTAATGTAAATTTGATTTTTTTTTCCTGAAAATGATTGTTTTGTGGTAAGTTTTATTGTGGCTCAATTTGTTATGTTTGTGCTGACCCAGCATTAATGAACACTGTTGAAATGATTCTGTTAGATATGCTATGAAAAATGCTTTCGTCTGCCTCGTCAGCCTGCAGACAATTGTGTTCATATGAAATGAATTCCTGCAGGAGTTATCATTGCAACTTGAATATTAAAAATAGAAGCAAAACATATTTTTGTTTTCCTAATGTAAAAAATAGGGAAATATTGTTACATGTTTTAATACCTGTTGTATTTTGTAAATAAGTAGCAACAAAAGAGAATATTGTAAAACAGTATAATATAGCAAATAACAGTTTTTAAAAAAAGCTAATATTAGACTAATTAACAGCTAGGAAGAGTTTGTGGCGAGAATGCAGACAGTATAGTAAGTGACAGGTATGAGCTATAAAATGAAGTAAATGCGAGAAATGTTTTTAATGGTTAACTAACTTTTGGAGGGTAGCTGTATATATAAATTGTTGGTTGTAATGTTTATGTATTAGTGGTAGCGGGTGAAATAAATAATGTTTATGTATTAGTGGTAGCGGGTGAAATAAATCGCTCTTAATATACAATTTCAAGTGACAGAAGAAAAAATGTTTCTTATGAAATATAAAGCTTACTTGGTGTAATTGATACATTTTTCACTTCTCTGGATCCAGTGGTTAAAAAGATGTTGAAGTAACTTCTATCGGATTATTAAAGTCGATATAAGGTACAAAGTGGCTAGGACAGTACATAGTGAATGGGACGGCTGGATTTTTGCTATAATCCCACAGGGTATTGTTTATTTTTTCTGCTTGGTGGATTTTATGTGTCTGGAAATTAATAAAAATGTAATGAGAAAATATTCTTAAGTAAGTGGATTTAAATCACCAAAAAACAAGATTTATAAATTATGAATGGGTGAGGGGTTATATATCTAGTCTAAGTAGACGTGTTAACGTATAGTAAAATGGAAAGGCACTTAAATTCATAAAAGTGTTTATGAAATAATACTTGTAATCATAAATGAAAACAAGTATTTTTTTGGCAAATTTCAGTAGTATAAGCAGAATTTTGTAGAATCAGCTGACAGTGTTAAATTGAGTGTATATGAGGGAAAATTTCTTAAATTAGAAGAAAGAGTCTGTAGAAATACATTTTGTGTTAAATAGGAAGTGTGGAAAGAGTCTATGATAGGAGAAGAAAATACAAGCCTGTGATTGACAATGCATTTTCGAAGTATATATTTATTGCAAGTGTGTGTTGTGATACTGGAATTATACTGTATTTTGCCAAGTTCTGGTGCAGCTGTGAAATTAAAACAACAGTACCGTCCCGTTTATGTTCCGTACATTTTCCAACTATTTGGTGATAAGGGATGGGAATCTCGGACAAAAAGTTTCACAGGCAAAGACACAACGGTGTCAAGCAAAGAGACAACGGACAAAAGCAATGTACCCTATAATACACAGACATCGAGGCAAAAAAATAAGAATTCAGAAATTAACTTAAAAGGAACAGGTAGGTTCACTTTGAAACTTAGATATTGCTCATAAATTTTCAATTTTATTGACCTTTTATGTTAAGCCATTCCCTTTTTATACGTCTTTATTTCAGTTGTGCAGAAGTTAATGTAGTTTTAGTTTCATTGAGGCAATATCTTTTTTACGTTAAGATGTTTTTCCCTGATACGTTTGCATTTACGCCAACTGTTCATGTTTTATTAGGGTATGAGGACTTTTGACAAATGTTGATGGTAGAAGAGAGTAGTATGTTGGTGATGTACTCGATATTGCAAACGTTATTGAAAGATGCTAGTTCATGTTCATTGACATATTTATATTTGTGTATTAAAAATCATTCACAGTAAGAAATGCTGAGTAATGAAAATATATGAGATTAATATAGTTTAATTTGAGAGGCCAAATAATTAAAGTTGACATTTAAACACTTCTGTTTATAGACCAGGAAATACATTGAACCACTGTAGAGACTTTTTAAAAAGTATTTTCACTGTTTATGTTGAGAATCTTATTTTCCTCTGGTACAATGATAATTGCAAAACTTATAAAATATCACATTTCTGTATGAAAGTTTGAAAAATTGTGTCAGATTGATATTTTCCTGGTTACTGAAAATTCTGGGATTTCATCATTGTGAAGTGTGTCTTGGAGTCTGACTTAAAAGCTGATAATTGTGGGGGGGGAGCATGGTGTTTAGGTGAAGTAGACTGGGAGAATGTTATAATACTGGCTTTTTGAAAAATACAGACCAAAATAAATATTCTTGCTTCAACATGATTATTTCTTTTGTGTCAGTGGTAGCACATTTGCCTCAGGCTTGGAGGGGACTGAGTTCAATCCCCGCTGGACCTACAGTAGTAGTGTCCATAGGCAAGACACAAATAATCCACATTTCCTTAGATCTTGCTTCGAGGTTGGTTTCATCGGGAATGTTCGAGTCTTGAGAATGATAAATCTTTAAGAAATTGTCACCAGTCAAGAATAAATATAAGCTTAGGAAAGAGCTGTTAGCTTTCTACTCTATCTGTATGTATCAATTATGAAATGTTCATATTTTGTAAATGCTTTGAGTTAATAAGATATTGTTTAAACTCAATATAAGTTGGGATAAATCTTCCTTTATAGATATCAGAAAGAGCTGACAGACTAAAAATGAAAAGTTTCGTATAATTTTGACGTTAATTTTACATAGTTCAAAGGTAAAAGATGTTTTAGGTATATAAAACTCTTTAATTAAAAGTTCTATACTCTGATAAAGCAAATGATAAATGAGTTCCTAATGACAGGGTATAATGTACATGTATTATGGTGTACCAGTTTATTAATTCATAAAGGTATTGAATTTCATTAAAGTATGTATTAAATTGACTTTGAAGATAATGATACCTTGAGAAAAATTGAATTATTTTATTTTCAAGCACTAATTTTACATTCATAAAAAGTTGTTAAAGGCCAAAATTGTTAATTATTTTGTCAGACCATTTAGAATTTGGAAATATATATACATAAAATAATATAAAAATATTTATTGACTCTAAAATGTCAGCCATGATACATGTTTACCATCTGTAATTATTTCTTTGGTCTTACTTACAGAAGGCGGAAACTCAGGAAGTGTTCCACCCTTACCTACCGGTAACTGAAATCCTATGGAAAATTATGGTCATTAATAAAGAAACAAACAAAGTTCTGTTTTATAAAATGGTTGTGTATCATAGTTTTTGTGGAATGTAGTGTAGTAGAAGCTAGATTCATTCAATTTTCTAATATGGCTACTTTAATTTAAGAAATCCAGAGCATTACTTTATACTTGAAAATGTATAAGAAATGTATATGCCCTCAATCAAATTATCCCTGAGGGCATATAATATAACCTCTAGGGAAATTAGCTGTAAGTTTCCAAGTGAATAGAATTTTTTTAAGATTTAGACTGGATGTGTGCAGCAAGTCCAGTATGGATCTGTACTGTTGATTTACCCATCACAGACATGCACTTCTTTTTGTCTGAATTTAGCAATGACTAATAAGTACTAGTTTATACTAATTGATTTAATCTTTATCATGAAATTTCTATAACTGTTGATTTTCACACAGTTGGGCTCATTGTGTACATAACCAGAATTGTTCTTTTCAGTGATTATTGTTCCTGTAATAAGTGCATCTTTAACTTCAAGTCACTGCTTCCATCTGCCTACATTCAGTACCTTTAATGATCAAATTATAGAGTGTTGTATCATGGAGGGTTATAGAGTGTTGTATCATGGAGGGTTATAGAGTGTTGTATCATGGAGGGTTATAGAGTGTTGTTTCATGGAGGGTTATAGAGTGTTGTATCATGGAGGGTTATAGAGTGTTGTATCATGGAGGGTTATAGAGTGTTATATCATGGAGGGTTATAGAGTGTTGTATCATGGAGGGTTATAGAGTGTTGTATCATGGAGGGTTATAGAGTGTTATATCATGGAGGGTTATAGAGTGTTTTATCATGGAGGGTTATAGAGTGTTATATCATGGCGGGTTATAGAGTGTTTTATCATGGAGGGTTATAGAGTGTTACATCATGGAGGGTTATCGAGTGTTATATCATGAAGGGTTATAGAGTGTTATATGAGGTTTTAGTAATTGTAATATTAAATTACCAACATTTTTTCGGTCTTTGCATTTGATGATGTAATTATATATATATCAAAAAAATAGAGGGCAGTAGAATTTATTTCTTTTCTGTACTCAGCTTTAAATAAGATTGCTATCAGGTTTAATGACTGAACTAAAATAAAATTTGTCAGACAATTAGGTTGAAGTGATATCTCTATATTAGATTTTATATAAAAATTAAATTTACTTAGTTTTTGTGCAGAAGTAAAAATGAGACAGTAGGGGTGGGTAGGGGATACTGAGAATAAAAAAAATGGTAGTTAATTTATGATTGGGTAACATTGAGGGATGTTAATGTGAAACTATTGATAGTCATGTAATACATGTATGTTATAGAGGGTGTTTAATTAAATAGTTTGTATTTTAGGATCTAAACACTTTTATTGCTAATACAGCTTGTGATATAAGTTTTGGTATTCAAGCAAAATAGGAAGTAAAAACCTCTCCCCTCTAAATTGCAAGTATCTCTCCTCAGAAGCAAGGTAATTTTCTAATGAATTAAACTTTCTAGGAAGGCTAGAAACAACAACAACAATAAGATCTTCTCACTGGTATTTGTATCAGCTAGAGAATGCAGAGCAAGCAAGAATTGGTATTGAGTTGGATTTCAGGCTCATTCCACTGTTACAGATTACTTGTGGACTTAAACTGTAACATGGGCTGAAAAGTAGTTGATATGTTTCCAACTTTTACATGTAGTTGTTGTTGGCTTATCATCATAATGACATAGCAGGAACACACCACATTATGAATTTCAAATGACTTTGAAAGACTTTACACCTCACTGACCCATTACTAATTGATAGAAGTTTGTGGCCAGCAAACAAGAGCTTAAATAGTACAAAAGTGTTCAAGTCAGTCAAAAATGGAAGAAAACAATCTGATACAGAACTTGTACAGTCACTTCTGATGCAATGCTGGGTACTAATGTCATTTTTTGTACAAGAACTGTTGTAAAATTACATGAATCACCAAATAAACAAACAAAAAGCTCAATGTATTTTGTGGTCAATGAAAATGTAGGAACCTGTGCAGAAAGTGAACAGACAGTATAACAGAACATATATATTAGAATTCAATCAGTTAATTGTACATGTATATGTAATAACTTTATGAAAAAAGCCCTTTTTAGACAGACAGTGAAACTGGACAGTAGAAGTAAAATGTAGGTGCCATTGCGTGTGCACGAGTTTTATGTAACACATATACATATTACTTTAAAACTGTGTAAATTTTAAACTGTGTATCAAGTGAAAAATGAAGCTCTTAACTTTCGGGTGAACACGTTTAATCTGTGAACTGAATAGCATTGTTTACCTGCATAAGTTTGTTAAAAGTTACATTGACAATGATAAAAGTGACTTTTTTCTATGAAATCAGTCGAGTGTGTAATGATAGAGCAGATATGTTTTCACAAAGATGCGCAATATAATTGCAAAAGTTGATGTATGTGTATTGTAAAAAAAAAATCGAACATATTTCACCTTTAAACAAATGCAGTAATTGTTGGAAAATCAAGTCACGGAACATAGGACATAGACTGTACTTTATACACAAGTTTTATTTGATACTATATTTCATTTTTAAAAAGAAAAAAAGAAAGAAGAAATATTTTCTTTGTCCTCCACTTTAAACCAAGTATTAATCGTTTTGCTGCATCTTCCATGCCTTTTCTTTCCAAAAGGCAAAAATTCTTATTTACTGCTTCATTGATTCACTTTTGAAAGAGGCATGTAAAACATTTGTTTGCTGTTTATAACTATTTGATGTGTTAAGGTCAGATTGTCTTGAAACTATTTACATTAATAGCACATAATTAGAGCTTAAATAATTGTACTACCTCTAGATTGTAATAAACACTGATAAAAATAGAAGTTTATGTTCAGATTTCAGTGAGGAAACATTCAAATATTAGATCATACTGGGCCTGATAGAATCTTTAGTACCCCACTTTCTGATAAAGTTTGTATCTATTTTCTATATAAACTTGGGCAGCAAAATATGGATCAGGGCCAGTTGGAAAAATTTTATCAATATAATATTATATACTCACCCAAAATGAAAATTTTACACTTTTATTATACAAATATTTAACACAATATTAAATCAATGTATTTCACTTTGACTGTATAAAATAAGACAAATAACAAAGGCCATAATAGGCCTAAAAGTTAAAGTCATTTATCATGCATAAAAGGGAGATAACTCATATAGTGAAAACAGACAGTTTATCAAAAACAAAATGGGTTATCAAGACAAAATATTCTTTTTGCTGTCAGTTGAGAGAAACTAATGTCAAGACTAGAAAACTCAAAAATGTTTTATGAATACACAATGCAAAAGCAAGAGTTGAGACTCCAAAGATTCAAATTCTTAAATTACCTCCCTTTGAATTGAATATATAGGTGAATTAATGACCATATATCTCAAAGCTCCTGTGATGATTTTTAATTTTTTTTTCATAAACTTACTCGCATTGTGAGATTTTGGCCTTTCTTTCTCTTGCATAGTAAATCCCATTATAAATCTGTAAAGTTTTCATTTTTTACTCTGTATAGTTGTGACAACTTTTGAAAGTGTAAGAGGTGTTTTCTGCATAATTATTTTCTCATTCCTAGTTCCCAGTGGAAGGCTGCTATGATCCATTTATCTAAGTCCCTAAGCTAGTGTGGAAGCCATGTGTGAAGTATGTGGCTATATCAGATCAGTTGTTTAGTGACGTATGTGGTTATTTCAGAGAGTTGTTTTGTAAAGTATGTGGTAATATCAGAGCAGTTGTTTAGTGAAGTATGTGGTTATATCAGAGCAGTTGTTTTGTGAAGTATGTGGCTATATCAGATCAGTTGTTTAGTGTGCGGTTATACCAGAGCAGTTGTTTTGTGAAGTATGTGGTAATAACAGAGCAGTTGTTTTGTGAAGTATGTGATTATATCAGAGCAGTTTTGTGAAGTATGTGATTATATCAGAGCAGTTGTTTTGTGAAGTTTGTGGCTATACCAGATTGGTAATGGTGAAGATCAGTTGTTGTGTAGAGTATGTGGTGATATCAGATCAGTTGTTTTGGAAGTATGTGGTAATATCTGATAAGTTGTTGTGTAAAGTATGTGGTAATATCTGATCAGTTGTTATGTGGTTATATCAGTTGTTGTGTAAAGTATGTGGTTATGTCAGAGTTTTTGTGTGAAGTATGTTGTTATATCAGATCAGTTGTTATGCGGTTATATCAGTTGTTGTGTGAAGTATGTGGTTATATCAGATCAGTTGTTTTGGAAGTATGTGGTAATATCTGATAAGTTGTTGTGTAAAGTATGTTGTTATATCAGATCAGTTGTTATGTGGTTATATCAGTTGTTGTGTAAAGTATGTGGTTATATCAGATCAGTTGTTATGTGGTTATATCAGTTGTTGTGTAAAGTATGTGGTTATATTAGAGTGTTTTTGTGTGAAGTATGTGGTTATATCAGATCAGTTGTTGTGTGAAGTATGTGGTTTTATCAGATTGGTAATATTGTGTAAAGTATGTGGTAATATCAGATCAGTTGTTTTGTAAAGTATGTGGCTATATTAGATTGGTAATGTTGTGTGAAAATCAGTTGTTGTGTGAAGTATGTGGTTATATTGGAGCGATTGTTGTTGTGTGAAGTATGTGGCTATATCAGATCAGTTGTTTTGTGAAGTTTGTGGCTATATCAGATTGGTAATATTGTTTGAAGTATGTGGCTATGTCAGATCTATTTTTGTGTGAAGTATGTGGTAATATAAAATAAGTTGTTGTGTGAAGCATGTGGCTATATCAGATTGGTTGTTTTGTGAAGTATGTGGCCATATCAGATAGGTTGTTATGTTCTAAGATCTGTTTTTGTGTGAAGTATGTGGCTATATCAAATCAGTTGTTGTGTGAAAAGATCTGTTTTTGTGTGAGGTATGTGGCTATATCAGATAGGTTGTTGTATGAAGTATGTGGCTATATCAGATCGGTTGTTGTGTGAAGCATGTGTCGGTATCAGATTGGTTGTTATGAAACTTGCTTACAAGGTGTCTGTTAGCATATTTAGGTCAAAGGAGTACATTGAAAAATTTTGGGGAATTTTTCTGTTCAAACAAAACTATTAATTGTATTTAAATGAGATAGACTTGCATGTCTATATAAGCAGCTGTCAGAGTAAAGAAATAGGTTCCATGTCAATGAAAACTTTGTTCTAGTACTAGCAAACCTGTGTTATTATATGTGAAACATGTTGGAATTTCAGATTCCATTTGATAACAAGCTGTCAAGGCAGAAAAAATTGATTACATGATCCCATATTATAAAAGTAGTGTTTTTCTCCACAGCATGTCAGTTTTGTAGGGCAGGCTAGTCTTCTTACAGTAAACTGTTGTTTAACTTTAAATTTATACAGATAATACACTTGTAGATGATAAAAAAGTGATTGAAACATTTATCAGATTGGTAAAAAATTGTTGAATACAAATGTATATTATGTGTCACATGGTGAGTCAGATACAGTTATCACCTGTCAAGATGCAAATCAGTGAAGAAATAAACTAAGAGCTCTGTAAATTCTTCATTTTAACCAATCTCAGATTTGGTGTTTTTGAAGTGTTAAATGTGTCAGTATACCACTCTGAAGTCAATAAAACTGTCACTTCCTAGTGGACCTTTGTCACAACACCTCCATCTACCCAGTTTTGAATGTGTATAAGTAATGAAACTTGCTAGCTCTCTCTGGCTGATCATGGAGGGTGTCTCAAGATAAATCAATAGAAATTTCAAAACTTTGTTTCATATTTAGTTTATACTAATTTATTTAAGCTCGATCGTTAAGAAAGCTTGAAGCTTATCAAGTCACTCTTGAGCCCGCTTTCTTGAAAAACCAGAACTGGTGTGATATGCGGAGGTTCTGTTGTGACCCCTGTGAGGCTCAAACCCACAACGTCCAAGATGAACGGCAGACATCTTAACCTCCACACCACCGCTCCCCTTAAATTCATATTTAAGCTACTAATATTTTTAGCGCACATGGCACTTTTTGCCATGGTGAGCTTTTAGGATGGATGATTGTCTGTAGTCTGACAATTTTTACTTCAAATGACATTTCCTCTGAAACCACTGGGTCAATATAGATGAAACTTGGCAGGGATGCTCCTTGCATGAAGCTGTACAAATAGTGCCAAAAAAATTCAATTCCATGCAGACCTCTAGTTGCAATGGCAACAAATAGGAAAATCTTTAAAAATATTCTTCAATGAAACCACAAGGCCTAGAGCTTAGATATTTGACAGGAAACATTGATTATTGGACCTCTAATAGAATTGTTCAAATCATGACCCCTTGGTTTAAATTGACCCTGCCCAGGGGATCATTTGATTTTACGTAGGTTTCTTTAGGAAAATCTTCTTCTCCAAAACCACAAGGCCTAGAGTTAAGATATTTAGTATATATCATTTGCAAGTGGACCTTTACCAAGTTTGTTCAGTCATGCCCCTGGGGTCAATATTGGCACCCTGGTCTAGGAGAAACCTAGCTTCCAATTAGTTCCTAAAGCAACCATTGACTTACCATGCAACTACTGTCTTCCTTAACAACCACTTACTTCCCCAAGCAACCAGTGACTTCCCCACGGAACAAGTGACTTCTTCAGCAACCACTGACTTCCCCTAGCAACTACCAACTTCCATAGGTAAGTGCACTTTTACTCATGTGAGCAATATATAGGGCCATCATGGCCCTCTTGTTTTGTAAGCTAAGAGACCAAACATACCGGAACAGCTCATGAACACGCGCATTCAGTTTAGGTGTGCAACCACAGTTTTATCTAAATATATGTTGATACATTAATGCAGCTGTTGCAAAATGTGATCCTACAATTGTTTGGAGCAGTTATTAAATTTCATGCTTGAATGATTAAAGGGTTTTATTGCTTGCAGGCATGAACCACCTTGAATGATGCAATTATTATATGAGACTCATTTGAAAGTGTATCTTTCCACAAGAGATTGAATCTTAGAAAAACTGGGTGAGAGTAAGTTCACTTGTCATTTGTGTCTCTTGGCAAACCTGATTCTGAATTGTGTTACAGTTCTTCTTAACCAGGGATACTTGTATTACTAATGCCTTTTCCATCATCCATTAGGTATTAACTAAAGAAATGAAGGAGCGATAATAATATGATATGTGAATAAAGAAAGAAAATATCCTATTGATAATCCATGTTCTTGCCTACTTACATCATGTACATTTGCAGGGTTTATTTATATGGAAATTCTCATGATTGCTTCAAACCGTGATAATAACCGTTAAAGGTCCAATACTAAGGAAAGCGAAAAATTCAAATTTACTTTAAAAAACACAGAAATCAGTTATTTTTAATAAAAGATGAAAGTTGGTATGTAGAAATTCTAAATAAACCACAGTACATGTACACTTATTTTTCTATGCATTATGAAGAAAGTTAAAAAGACCTGGGTGGTCATTTTGTCAAATCACTGAGATTTCAACATAATACACATACTTTTCTTGGTGTTCCAAACACTTTCTGTAAATTTTAACCTGACAATCTTCATTATTTAGTGTCTTGCATAGGGTAATGTACTTGTCATTGAAATAACTGTCACTTATTTTTCGCTTAGTAGTGGACCTTTAAATAATAATTGACTAGTTTTGGTTACCTTCAGTGCTTTGATTTAAGGCAATTCTGTCTCAGACAGGGAAACAAGATCAATAGATAAACCAAATTTAAAGAAGAACCCTTTTGATAAGGAAAATAGGACAATATGTTGACTGATAGAATAACCCACATTGATGAAAGATGAAATGCTGGTTTGGAAACTAAGGTCAGTAGGTTGACTGAATGAATAACCGGTTTTGATGAAATGCACAACTGTTTTGATCAGGATACTAGGGTAGTAGGTCAACTGAAGAAATATTACCCACTTTGATGAAAATCTACTTTGATAAAAGACGGGATTGTCTGCCAGGAAACTGAGTCAGTAGGTCAAATGACAAAAGAACCCACTTTGATAGAAGAAAAAACTTTCTTTGTTAGGAAACTGGGTCAGTAGGTCAAATGACAAAAGAACCCACTTTGATAGAAGAAAAAACTGTCTTTGTCAGGAAACTGGGTCAGTAGGTCAAATGACAAAAGAACCCACTTTGATAGAAGAAAACTGTCTCTGTTGAAACTGGGTCAGTAGGTCAAATGACAAAAGAACCCACTTTGATAGAAGAAAAAACTGTCTTTGTCAGGAAACTGGGTCAGTAGGTCAAATGAAAGAAGAACCCACTTGGTGAAAGACACAGCTGGCTTTTTTTTAGGAGACTAGGTGAATAGGTAAATGAAAGAGAACCCATTTTGATGACAGATAAAACTGTTTTGCTTATGAAACTAGCTCAACAGAAAATAAAACCCACTCTGTTAGAATACAAACTGTCTTACTGCGCAAGCTAAAAACATGGTCAACAGGTCCATTGCAGGAACAATTTTCCACAATGCCTCAACTGGCTTTGAGATGTTGTTTCATTGATTGAACTTTTCATAAGCTACTGGACAAAATGGTCTTGTCTTTCTTCTGCAGAGTGCTTAACACTGACCAACCCAAATTCTTGAAATGGACTTGTTCAGCTTCCAGTTTGAACTGTACCATTTATTGTTTAATTATTGACAGACTCAATACCAAAATCATGTTCAAATGCATGACAGGCTGATCATGATCTACTCTGATTGCAAAGGTAAAAGAAGGGTAAGAGTCAGACAGTGCTTTGGAAACTTTAAAGTGCAGTTAACTCAATCATTAAACTTGCTCTCAAGTCCTTTCATAGCTACACTTGTATTTTATATTGTTTATATTATTGTTATAGTGCCTATGGAAAGCACTTGCAGTTTTACATTGTTTATATTATTATTATACAACCTATGAAAATATGTCTTGAAAAGAAGAAAAGAACCTATATATCTGTAAACACCTGTTTTAGTCCCCCCCCAGTTAATGTTGTACTTTGCCCTATGATACATTTTTAGCTTGACTTTTCTATGAAAAGGGGAGCTATCCTACTCGCCCCGGCGTCGGCGTCGGCGTTGGCGTCACACCTTGGTTAAGTTTTTCGTACCACCCCACTTTATTCAAAAGTATTAGAGGTATGGCTTTGAAACTTACCATACTTGTTTACCATCATAACCTCCATCTACAGACAAGAGTACATAACTCTGTCAAGGTTTTTGACAGAATTATGGCCCTTTTTTTACTTAGAAAGTGTATTGAGCTTGGTTAAGTTTTTCGTACCACCTCACTTTATTTCAAAACCATTGGAGGTATTGCTTTGAAACTAACCATACTTGTTTACCATCATGACCTTCATCAACAGACAAGAGGACATAACTCTGTCAAGGTTTTTGACAGAATTATGCCCCTTTTTGACTTAGAAAATACATTGAATATGGGTAAAATCCACTTATTGCCTTAACCCTTTGAGATATTGCTTTGAAACTTTTAATGCTATTTCACTTCATTACCCCCATCTGTACGCAAGAGAAGGTAACTCTGTCAGGGATTTGTTTTAAAAATTAAGGCCTTTTATCGACTTAGAATCTTGGTTAAGTTTTTTCCAGTCCACTTTTTGACTGAACTGTTTGAGATATTAATTTAAAAGTTGGAATACTTGTTTACCATCATGATTCCCAAACATGGGCAGGAGAAGGTAATTCTGTCAAGGATTTTATTTGAATTATGGCCCTTTTTGACTTAGAAACTCAGTTAAAATTTTCATTCTTGTCCACTTGTTAACTTAACCATTTGAGATATTACTTTGAAAGTTGGAGTACTTATGTACCATCGTAAGACCTATCTGTAAGCAAAAGAAGATAACTCTGTGAAAAATTTTCTTGATTTGTACTTAGAAATTCCTAGTTAAAGTCTTGTGTGCCCTTAACTGTCAAAGTTTTGTTTTATTGGCAAGCACTAAAAAAGTCGAGCACGCTGTCCTACTGACAGCTCTTGTTTCTAACTGCAATTAGGTTTTTCATTATTAATGGTGATTGGTTTATACAATATTATACCCCCATCAAAAACTGTTTTTCGGTGTCATTTAAGAGTTATGTAATTATTTTGTCTTTTTATTGGGTAAATTTGTCAAGTCCAAGGAGGGGATCAATTTTTCACCACTCTGATTTTATTGCACTCTAGGAAACCTCTTTTAGTAAGGCAGGCTTCGTCTTACAATAAAAGATATTCCTTAGAAAATCTAGGAACAAGATTATTCAAAATGACCATAAAAGCAGATGGTTTCTGCATTTTTGTGTAATTAAAAATTAGGAAAAAACTTGACTGGAATAACTATGTAGAATTTTAATTGAATATGTAAAAATATAGCACAGATAGATATGACCAATAATATAATTTTGCTAAATCATCAGAATGGTTTGTTTTGGTATGTAAATAATTTGCTCGCCCATTAATGTCAGCATCTTCACCAACAAAAACACCCATCAGTAGGTGTAAAAGCCATTGGTTACTGTCTATATAAAGTGCATATTGGACTGACAAACTTTTTATCAATAAATCAATAGAATTGCTTACCTATCATATCTTCTTGCCTGTGTCAAAAGATTTAGCTTTCATATATCAGGAAAATTTCTTTACACTTTTAGAAAGCAATACTCACACTGTATCAAAACGCACTGGCTCCAATTTAACGATACTGCTCCGACTAACGTAACGACAAGGCTCCCACAAAAAATGGCTGATTTAGTAAACAAAACCCAAGTCAGTATAACAGGTTCGTGTATTTTACATGGAAAATCGCAACTTCTGAAGAAACGAATACTCTTAGGGAATGCTCACTTCTGTCCTGCATGACCGTAGCTAGTCTACGGTTTCAGACATTGATGCGTGTGAATATTTATTGTATAGTTTCAAAGTAACATATTATAATTAAAATTTGTTGCAAATTTAGTTCTGGTAACTAGGGCAAGGAACACGAAAATGTTGTTCCCAAAAGTATATCTATTTTACCTGTATTTTTCCGAAACTTGTTTTAATTGAATAGTTGTGCCATCTGGATTAAGACAGCATATCATTTGGTTAATTAGCTCACCTGGCTATGCCAGGCTGAGCTTTTCTAATTGATGATTGTCCATCGTTGGTCCGTCAACATTTTGATTCAAATGACATCTCCTCTGAAACCATTAGGCCAATATTGATAAAACTATGGAGGAATGTTCCTTGCATGAATCTTTACCAAAATTGTTCAAAGAATTCCATTCCATGCAGAACTCTGGTTGCTATGGCAATTAATAGGAAAAACTTTAAAAATCTTCTTCTCTGAAACCACAAGGCCTAGAGCTTAGATATTTGGCATGTAGCATTGTCTAATTTAGTGGACCTCTACCAAGATTGTTCAAATTATGACCCCCGGATCAAAATTGACCCCATGCAGGGGGTCACTTAATTTTACAGAGGCTTAAAATAAAAAGCAATGCTATAAATGTAGTGCAGTAGTTTTGTCAATGATATTGCAAAAAATAAGAAAGGTGCCAGACAACGCCTTTTCTTGAAGATTTTAGCGACAAAAATATGAAAGAAATGTTTAACACTAAATAAAACACAATTATAATTATCATTATTCTATCTGTAAATTTATTAAAAATTTATAAGCATCTGAAGTGTAATTTTGGGTTGTTAGATTAATTAGAAAATCAGCCTTGCACTGCAAAAACCTTTGTTTTTCTTTTGGAGACAGCATAAAAACAGATCAGAAAGGAGATGAAATACTGTATACATGGTAAGTTTTGTCATGCATGGAAGACGTATCATGCACAAGTCTTATGTCCTTGCCTTGAAGGTCACACATATAGGTTTTAGAATCCTGTATATATGCACATGTTTATGTCCATACATTGAAGGAATTTTTAAAATGAATTTGAAAAACGTTCAGCACATGGAGATTTTCTTCTCCCTTTGTGTTGATTTTTGAGCCTAACTCGAAAACTTTGAAAAGGATTGAGTTTATATTCCATACAGTGACCAAGAACCATAGCTGAACCGACAGTATTTTGAATTGTGTCTGTTTGTAATATGAAATCATACATTGCCCAAATTTTATACATAAATAGTGACAGAAGATAATTATTTAGAGGAATTGATTTAAGTGCAGTGTCTCATTTAAATTATCTCCCTTTATTAGGTGAAATTTAGCTTGTAAAGAGCATAGCTCAGTTCAAACTAATAGTTTGATATTTAACACAGTGAAAGAGGATATTTAAAGGATATTGAAAGGAAGTGCAATGTTAAAAAAAATCATAACTTTATCTGGACCGAAGATTGAATTAAGTTTATTTTGCTTGTTTTTCATGCAAATGAATTGAAACTTGTTAAGTTTTCATTTTGTTAAGTGCTCTGGAACAATATGTTACGTGCTTTGGAACATTAAGTTCTTTCATTCTTCTGCAGGTCATACTATTAATAAACAAATAAGTCAGGATTTTTTTTTTGCCTTATCGTTAATACTTGAAAAATAGTGAATGCTTCATTATTGAACAGATTAAGGAGGTCTGCATTTGATACCTAGATGTTCAAGTGCTGTCAAAGTAATTTTGCATACCGTACTTTTGATTGGAAGTGTTTTTGTACTTGAAGAACTATGGTCATGCCATATTATTCCGCTATTGTTTACATGTACGCCTTATCTATGATCTGTAATATGTGCACCAATCCTAACTTTTGTCAAAGACGGTTGGTGCAATCATTCATAAAGGTCATGGTAAAGTTGAATGAGATATTTGACACCAAACTCATACATGAAAATTACTGTATTTAATTTCTGTGTTTGTCTAATTTCCACTAGGACACTTGGGCAACACTTCAGGAAGAAAGTTAGTTTTGAACACTGAGTGTTTGGGATGCAACAATATTAGTTTTGTAAAGGAAAAGTGGCTGTTTTAACAGTGTCCACTGTATAGCTTTATCTAACTATTTGTATCTTCAAGTACAAAATGGGCTGAGATAGTATGCATAGATTCCTTAAAATAAAGAATGTAAGAAATGAATTAACATGTGCCACACTGTGATAGCAAGGTTTTTCTGACCATGTAATATGTAAAACATTTCTCTAACCAGATTTGATCGAATTCTTTGCAAGGAAAATAATATAATTATGATCATTGAAGTGTTATCACATGCATGTGGTTTAGAAATATTCTCTGGGGCAGAAATTATATTTGAAAAAAGGGGAAATTAAACTAAGTGGTGTAAATGTAGATATAATGATTTGGAAATATATCATTCCTTATTTTCAACTGTAAACATTCAAATAATTTATTTTACTGTCCTGAAAAAAGCTTCCTGACAAAGAAGGATATTAATGACAAAATCACCATTGACACACAAACAATGTCAGATACATTTATAAAACCTAAACAAGTACCCTTTGAAACCACTAGCTGTGCCAGGGTGGATGGTGAGTTGTTGCCTTTGGATATACAGTCTTCTTCATCACAATCACATCATGACAAAGTCAGCATGATGAATTACTTGAAATAACAGTATACTGTAAATCACTTTGAATTTGCAGAGACAAAAAGATCATGATTTTTTATCTCCGGGTCAATTTACAAGAACATAAATTTTTGAACAATCAATCCTGCTGGTTCACACTGTTGTAACAATTATTGACCATTTCTAGAGAATGTTGAATAAGAAAAACAGTGAATTCCTGAAGGACTGTGCTCTAGCGAAGAAAACATTAAAAGATTTCATGATTTACAGTACAAGGTAGAGAAGTTGATGAACAGTGCAGACATCCCTACAGTACAAGGTAGAGAAGTTGATTAACAGTGCAGACATCCCTACAGTATAAGGTAGAGAAGTTGATGAACAGTGCAGACATCCCTACAGTACAAGGTAGAGAAGTTGATGAGGAACTCCCTACAACAAGGTAGTTGATAACAGTGCAGACATCCCTACAGTACAAGGTAGAGAAGTTGATGAACAGTGCAGACATCCCTACAGTACAAGGTAGAGAAGTTGATTAACAGTGCAGACATCCCTACAGTACAAGGTAGAGAAGTTGATGAACAGTGCAGACATCCCTACAGTACAAGGTAGAGAAGTTGATGAACAGTGCAGACATCCCTACAGTACAAGGTAGAGAAGTTGATGAACAGTGCAGACATCCCTACAGTACAAGGTAGAGAAGTTGATGAACAGTGCAGACATCCCACCCTCACTTTCCCTGATTTATATGCTTAATTCATAAATTTTATGGGAAACAAAAATGATATATCTAAAGTCATATAGCACAGCAATATTGCATTACACTACTTACATTGTAGTGGTATTAAAACAAAGGTCTGAAACAACTGAAGCAGACAAAATATTGTATGTTTGTACACCTGGCAGTTTACTGTTTGTTTCTTATCTTAATTCCATTCCCTTTTTGACCTTTGACAACAAGAGCAAATGATGCTTGTGAAATATATTAGTTTCCAAAGCTCTACCTCCTACAGGTGTCGGGAATGTTGCTAGAAAACAAATATTGATGTTGTGTAGCATTCAGTCGGGTTAGATGGTGATGGTACAACCACTTTAGCTAAACAGATCAGTTTGAATACCAGTGAAAAAGTATATTTGTTTCACAGGGATGCCAAAATGTATAGGTAGCATATTTTTTGCAGTATTAGCAGATTCTTTTTAAAAAATACACCTGTGATACCAAAAGTTAACAAAAAAAATGGTATAAGTTATGTACCAAAATTGTATAATGCATGAAGCATCAAACAGCATTAATCAAAATCCTACTATGCATCATTTACAATGTGTATATGATAGAAAAAACATGTACCGAAAACATGTACCGAAACTCACACAGTGGTTACAACTACAGACTCTGTAATAGTATTTATTTGCAGTATGATCTGTACATGTCATGATACTGAATTACAATTTCTTTATAGAAATACACCTTGCTTGGTATTTGTCAACAATAATGCAGTGAATTGGAGACAAAACTTGCAATTTATTACCCAAAGCTGTTTCATACTGTAAGAGATTTGAGTTACAAAAAAATCTTGTTTGTATTTTGTTACTAGAAGCTAAATAGTATCAGGAACACATTATGTAATCTATCACTGTTCATTTAAGATGATGTAGTGCCTGAGAAAAAAGTGAAATAAACAAATATCCGTGTTTGACAGGTATATAAAGGATTGCAAAAAGGCTGCCAGAAAGTGTTGACTGCCAGAAAATTGCTATTTTTTTGGCTTGTCTAACTAGAACACGATTTTTTCAGCGTTGTTTTTAATTACCCTATAGATAAATAATGATCCTCCTCTTCTAGAACACTATGACATATGATGCATTATGTATTATTTTCTGACACAGTTAAGACAGGTTTGGATCATTTCTCAGGTATTGCATGCTTTTCTTCAAAATAATATCTGCAGTAGATTTACAGCTGGTAAACAGAAAAGTATCGGTGTTTTTCTATTGTCACTATAGGTATTGTGTTGGTCTCTAAATGCTAGAGTTCACCCTGAGGTGTCTAGTCAGTGAGACAGCCTTAAACTTAATTTAGCCACTTGGTTTGATAAGCCTATTGACTGCTGTAATTCAAATTTATCACAGTCATGTAATTTGTATCAATTCTCCCTGGGGGATTGGTTTTTGTCAAAGGTATTTGTATAAATTCTCTCTCGGGGTGGATTGATCTTTGTCAAAGGTATTTGTGTAAATTCACCCTGGGGAATTGGTCTTTGCCAAAGGTAATTGTATAAATTCTCTCTGGGGGATTGGTTTTTGTCAAAGGTAATTGTATAAATTCTCCCTGGGGGATTGGTTTTTGTCAAAGGTAATTGTATAAACTCTTCCTTGGGGATTGGTTTTTGTCTAAGGTATTTGTGTAAATTCACCCTGGGTGATTGGTCTTTGTCAAAGGTATTTATGTAAATTCACCCTGGGTGATTGGTCTTTGTCAAAGGTATTTGTGTAAATTCACCCATTGGTCTGGCATGATTAGCCTATTGACTGCTGTAATTCAAATTTATCACTGTCATGTATTTGTATAAATTCTCCATGGGGGATTGGTCTTTGTCAAAGGTATTTGTGTAAATTCACCCTTGGGGGATTGGTTTTTGTCAAAGGTATTTGTGTAAATTCACCCTTGGGGATAGGTATTTGTCAAAGATATTTGTGTAAATTCACCCATTGGTCTGGCCTGATCATAGATCAGAATGTAACATGGGTGTGAAATGAGTTTGTTTCATCGACTATTTATGTTACCATATGTTTGTCATGCATGGAATACTAAGATATTTTTCAATGACTTGACTGTACATGATATAACTCTAAGTTGATTTTGAAACTGGGTCATGTGGGGTAAACAATTAGGTCATCAAGACAAATTATAAGAAAACATGGTTGATATTCTAGTTTAAAGTTACTGGATATTTGGAGCATATTGTTGATTTGCAAAGTTAATTTTAATACTGTCTAATAAAGCATTGACCCCTGACTTTCCTAAAATTGTATAACAGACAGGTTAATCTTGACAGTACCATTGATTGTTTAAAGGGGTGGTCCCTGAACATTCATCATCCGAATAGCAAGCAGTATAGATCATGATCAGATAAAGCTACAGACTCATCATCATCTGTAATGTTCATAAAGGTAGAATAAGGGCAACAGATAATGAGTGGACCATAAATGTTCAAACGTATTCATATCAGTATTTCTAGGATGGCAATCCATGTTATCTTGTACAAAAATATTTCCAAACTGATAGAGATCGGAATCCTGCGTGAAAATTTAAAAAATGCCCAAAGAGAAAAAAGATATCGCCTGCTGTGGTTTTTAACAGTAAAACAGTTTTACAGCATAATTATTCAGAGCTTTTAAGAGACTTTAATGCACACACAAAAATGAAGAGTGAAGTGTTAAAGAGTACATTCTGCAATAATGAAAGACTGACAAGTACAATTTTGAGGGAAAATTGCCTCTTGTAGATGTTTCATATCCTATGGCTAGTAATAATAATACTAATTGATTTCTTAGATCACAACTTTCTGATGTGAAAAAGTAAAGAACAGTAACAATAAATCAACAGTGAAATAGCTCATAGTTTCCTCTGTTTTGTAATTTATTTTTAGCGCAATTTGTTTTAAAAAAATGTGTTATAGTTTTCAAAAACTGTGGTTATTGAGGAAGAGTTATTAATCATTAACTGACAGAAGTTTGCCCGGTGTAAAGATGATTTTAAGGCTACAGAACATATTTGAGGCTGTTAGCAAACTGAATTACATACTTTACAAGAGCCGGACCAATACTGTTGCTGGTGTAAAACAACATGACATTGTGTATGCACAGCTAGAAATCCCATGGCTAACAAAGATTATGTTCCTTTGTATAGGCTGACTATATGTCTAAAATTGGTTCATTCAGCTAAAAGTTAAGTACAGGGGTATAATTCATTCTAATGAGAAAAGTCAATGTAACATCATTTTCTGGACTAAGGCATATTAACAATTCTGCTTGTAATATTTAGCTGCCAAATGAGGATAGTTTGTGCCTGTATTTTGTTCCAGGTATTATTGTAACCGTGAAGTGCATGTGATTTAGAGGGTCATAGAAAATGTAATTGTTGGTCATAGAGGAGGTGATTGTTGGCCATAGAGGAAGTGATTGTTGGTCATAGAGGAGGTGATTGTTGGTCATAGAGGAGGTGATTGTTGGCCACAGAGGAAGTGATTGTTGGCCATAGAGGAAGTGATTGTTGGTCGTAGAGGAGGTGATTGTTGCCCATAGAGGAAGTGATTGTTGGCCATAGAGGAGGTGATTGTTGCCCATAGAAGAAGTGATTGTTGGCCATAGAGGAGGTGATTGTTGCCCATATAGGAAGTGATTGTTGGCCATAGAGGAGGTGATTGTTGCCCATAGAGGAAGTGATTGTTGCCCATAGAGGAAGTGATTGTTGGCCATAGAGGAGGTGATTGTTGGCCATAGAGGAAGTGATTGTTGGTCATAGAGGAGGTGATTGTTGGCCATAGAGGAGGTGATTGTTGGCCATAGAGGAGGTGATTGTTGGTCGGTCTTGTTGCTTTTCATGTCTACTCCATATCATCTAAACACATTGAATGATTTTCATGAAATGTGGGTCAAGTTTTCATCTCATAAAGATGACAGGCACAGCCAATGCAGAACCCATGTTCTGGCTCAAGGCCAAGGTCGTACTTAAAGGTTGTTGGTTTTTCTTGTTCACTTTCTTCCTCAAATGCCTCTTAAGATTATCATGAAACTTGGGTCAAATGTTGATCACAATAAGATGACCTGTTTAAAGGTAAAAACCACAGTATAACTGTTGCACTCTGAGTTCAAAATCTTGGGTTAAAATTTCATCTTATGGAGATGATTTGCAGAAGTCTTATTCCAAACCAACTTGTAAGGGGTCATTGGTTTTTATGTCTGCTCAATATATACTGAACCATTTGAATGATTTTCATGAGAATTTTAGGTAAAATGTTCATCTCATTAAAATGATATGCAGAACCCATGTTCTAGTAATGCAGCTCAAGGTCACACTAAGTCTTGTGTAATCAAGTGTCTTAAGACTGTTACCTTGTTAACCCTTTTAAAGATTTTATGGAAATCAATGGGTTAATTTCATCAAGATAATGATGTCAAAGACACAGGGGTCAAAGGTCATGGGACTGTAATTATCAAGGATATTCATGAGACTTGGATCAAATGTTTACCATATAGAGGGGATGTACATAGCTCATATCTCAGCCGTCTTGGTTGTATGTCAAGGGCACACTAAAGCACCAAAGGTCATGTGACTATATTTTATATCTACAGTGAGGCTCCATGTCAGTACATTTGGTTTTTTTAAGGCCAACAATATTTTTTTGTAAGGCAAAAGATTGTATGATTTTTAAAGGCCAAAAGTGATTTTTTTTCACAGTGACTTTAAGTTAAAAACAATCCTTGGATAGTTTGACTTTTTACACATTACTGATTGCTTCAAAGGGGGATACGTGTTTTACAAACAGCTCTTGTTAATAATGGATTTCATAGTTCCAGTGGTATGCTGAAATATTACTAGAAGTGGGAGCAAAATAATTCATAGGAGCAGAAATAATACATAGAAACATGAGCTAAATTGATATGAAATAATATTCTCACTTTTAAATGAAACCTTCTTACACTAATCCTTTGTAAAAATATGCTGACCAGTTTATTAGCAGTCAGTTGATTATCCCTATTATTTATTAAAAAAAAAAACATGAGATTTATCATAACAATGTCACAGCATAATAAAAATACAGTATGTGACACAGATAAGTGGCACACAGGCAGGACCAAACCATTGCTGACACATCATGTCCTTATTTCTTGTATATAATTTCTAACAAGGAGAGAATTGATATAATATTTCATCTTTTCTTTGATGAAATCAATAAGTAATAGTGGTTCCTTCTCAGATTTTGGCAGTATTGTTGATTATCAGAAAACACAATCATTATTTGATTGTTTAATTTGAGCGTGTTGATTTGATTGCTTGTAATAGTACCACATTGTTTAATTTCTGATACAGTCTGTTGTACACGTAAAATTAAAAGAGATTGTAGGTGATGTAGTGTATAGTTCTTTGAACAAAATGTTATGGAAATCACCTAGGAAGGTATGATAAAGAGGTTGTTAAACCACTGTTCATTGTGTAGCTTTAAAATTGTTCAAAAAAGTTGATATTCTATCTTTTATCCATGTAAACGTCAAATTATTTGATATGCTTATGTAACGTGTAATTAGTAGTGAAAAGTTTTTATTGTTGGCTAGTATAAAAACCGATATCGGTCAAACATGTCGGTATTTTCGCCGTATCGGGTAAAGTGGGTCCATTACATTACTATGACTCGATTTTTACTATTTAAAATTTACAATCATACTTCAGTTTGTTTTTGAATGAAAGTATCACTGTGCAATCACTGATGGTCTATTTTAGTCAGAAATGGCATGTTAGAGCAATAAAGTGACAGGTAGTCCAAGTTGAGACCTTGGCTTACAAAATTTGAACATTTTAAAAAAACAAAAACAACCAAACAGGGATGCACTTTCCATTTTTATCAGACTGGATTACATTTCGAATTATCAGACTGGTCTACAGCAATAAACTGACAGGTAGCCAAAGTTAACTAATTGGCCAGTATGCACTGACTTTTCAGTAATTATGAAAATGTCGTTGTTTTGTTTACAAAATTTTAACTGCAATCGATTTTGCTAGGATATTGGCAAGAATATAGCCTAATTGATTTGGCGTTTCAGTGTGACCCCTTCACAAATCTGATATTTTATAACTGTCACACCTTAATGGAAGAAAGCGGACAACCTGTAAAATGTTAACCTGTAAAATCAGTCTGCCTTCGAAGTGGAAATAGTGAGACTGGCAGGAATAGTTTTGTACATTCTGAAAATCACCTTTATGGAATATCGCGTAGAACATGTTATAATATTGCGTTAACTTTGTTTTGATTTAAGCTGAATGAAAATAGGGATCGTATATACAATCTAATAAATCCTGATGAAAAAAACAACAAAAAACGGAAAGCGCTTAAAGATTATTTAAAGCTTTTTCATGAATATTTTTTGGTTTCTTTTTAAGTCAGAAATGATACACTGAAAATGAGAAACAGTTACTAAATTGTAACTACACAAACCAGATAGTCAAGTGTTTGCTTTACATGAACCTAGAATATAAATTTATTCCGTCTATGTTATAAAGTCTATAAAGTTTATTTGCATCTCCCATTTCAAAATATTAACATGAAAGCTTTGTTTCTAGGCCCGCTGTGATACGTAGTATCACAGTTTTTCTTGTATATTTTAGCCCCACCAAATAAGATTTGGTAAGAGCTTATACAGGATTCACTTTGTCTTGTCATGTCACATAATGTGAAACATTGCATCTTTTTGCTCTTTATGACTTTAGGTAGCTGTGTACTACTGTTGCCAAACTTGGTACATAGTTCATAGAGAGGAAGGTATAATATGTGCCAATGCTAAGACTTCCTTGAGTGATTGCTGTAAACTTGTTGATGGGAATATGATTCACTTTCAGTGTTATAACTCTTAGGTTTTATTTACTGGGGTTAAAGCTGGGACTGTATGCAATTACTGCATAGCAACATCCTCCTTCTCTCAAGTTCTGTCAGCTGTGTTCACAACAGACATCTGTTGTTTGTAAAAACTGTTACATATTTTTGAAAATACTGAAATAAAAAGTATTATTGATAAGTTAATTACTTAAAGGTCATAAAATTAGCATTCTTATGAAAAGCAGATTTCCTTGCTACTTGTTTTTATTGCTATCGTGCATTATTTGAAAGTTTCCAGAAAATAATTTATATTTCCAAAGGTTGTACCTGCTGTATAGTTAAATAATTCTACTGCCATGCTAAATCTACATATATATGATAGAAGTGTTTCAAGGCTAAGTATACCTGTGTTGTTGGTCACTGAATGCAAACAAATTTTAATTCCAATCTTTAAATCTCATGCAAAAGGGTCATTGCAAAGTGTCATCAGAATCCATGTGATTTGATATTGATGCATTCTAAACTAAAAACAAGACGAATTTTGATGCAAAGCATCAAAGACGCCGCGCATGTTTTAGAAGCATGACTTGGACAGGTTTCTCTATAAAATCAGCGAACGCTTTTTACTACATAAAATGATCATTACCTCTTTTTGCTTTTTGTTTATGAAACTGATTCATAAAAATAAACTTTTTATTAGTAACTAGCATAATGCTAAATCCTTGTGTAACTTCCATATTGTTAAATACCTCTTTTTTCACAACATTAATTATTTTAGGATGCTAATTTTACACTGGCTATTTTTAGATAGACAAAACTATTTATAACCATGGCTCCTCCCCACAATTTCACTGACTACAGGTTGGTTTATAGGAAGCAGAGGCAAAAAAACCTGTGCAAATATATTTTATACCTGGTCCAAATACTGTGAAAAATAACTATTTGTAAAACAGATATACCAGCCCCCTTCCCCTGTAGCTGGTAATGTGGATTATTCTTTTTCTTTCTACTCCAGGTAGCGTATACTACTCTAGCCAAACTTGGGAAAGAGATGAAATCCACATGATTAATTATATATGTGCCGTATACATTTTACAGAACTTCCATTGGCTGAGTATTGTTTTTATTTACAAATGATGGAATGGGATTCAGGGCTTGGGCCTCAGTGTTGCATAGTTGGGTGAACGGTTTTTCTTTACAGTTTCAGTATTATAGTCTAAGATGTAGTAATTAAAATGGGTTTTCATTGATTCTTTCACGTTCTGCCACTGTATTCTATTATCTGAGTCTGGTTTAAGATAGCAAAACATCTTACATATTTTTAAATTTCTGAGCTGTTTGATAAGTTGATTCTTAAGGTCCATAAAATTAGCTCTTAAAAAACCAGATTTCTTGCTAGTTTGTGGAATAGTTATTAAATACTAATTAAATGTGTCCAAAGTATTTGTAATAAGGCAAGAAGACGTAAGTATTTTGTACTTTATTAATTTTTTTTAATGACTTAATACAATTTAATGATTCATAAAAGTCATTTTTCAGTACATATAGAACATAGTTTAGATTTACAATAATAATGTTGGCAGTTCCTCTTTAGATCTCATGCAACCCAATGGTCCAAAATTGAAGCCTATTCGATACTGACGCATTCCTAAGCGGCGTCAATAACACCTGATAAAAAATCAAAGCGCTGAAGATGCTGGATTTGTTTGTGTATTTGAAATATTTGTCCTTTGTTTGGTTGTGACAGCTATTTCAGTCTGTAATCTTCATTAGTGAAGGCTATACCAGTTGGTAATAAGTTTTGAACAGAATGCAACAGTTATAAATCATATTTTGGATCGAATTGTCTCTGTTTCTATTCCCGGTACACATAGAAAGCAGGGATTTTCACTGTACTCAACAAAATGTTTTCACCTACAGTTCTTCTGTCTAAAATCAGACACTGATGAAGCAGCTAGTTAGTAGGTAACACAATCGAGCAGACAATAGCACCGATCAATAAGAGGATCAATTTATTCAAAGTAATAATGCGTATCTATAACATCACAATATACATTTATAGAACGAATATGGTTGAGACCAGGAGTAACGATGTTCAAATGTTTTTCTGCAGTCATTTTATGCATTTTATGTATTTTAACAAAATAGCTCATTTGATGCGTTTCAAGATAACGAGGCTTACGGTCGAATATAGGGTAAATTGCCTTCTACTTAAAACCATCGCCACCTATGAAATATAACAAATCGTTTAAACATTGACATTAACGTATCGTAACACTTGTTTTCTGCTTAGGGTGCTCACGCGTATTTCTAATACGTAGGATCGCAGACTAGCTGGCGCCAGGTCCGCAGAGTAAACATATCAGCAATAAGGAAAGTTGTAATTACGTCCCTTGCCATGCATTGAATAAAATTTATGAATGGATGGATATAATCGTAAAAAGAGAATGTGTAAACATGCCGGTATGTATTCCTGGCTGTTCAAAATATTTCATTTTTTAAAATGACAATCAGGGTTAGACATCTTGTTGTCACAGAAACTCCAAAACATATGTTTTCTTTCCACACAAGGTTAAGTTAAAGAAATGGCCGGTGGGTTTAAAAATAGGCACTATTTCTATAGGGTGTTTATATATAGTAAATTGTCCCTTATTTTTACGCATCATTGTTAAATGTAATACATCCGCAAATAAAAATTAAACTTCATGTGAATATTGAAAGCATTCAGGCTTATCATTTGAATGAGACCTTGGGTAATAATTATTGGTTACAATAAACCATTCTGAAGTATATACATCACTTTAGATATACGTTTGTCTGTCTGAGCCCAAAAAGGTAACTGTTAACCCTCTGTGATGTCATTCATTCCATATGTCTTATGTGGCTAGTTTTTGGTGAAAGGTCAAGGTCACAGGGCCTTGAGATAGTAAAATCAGATGCTTAATCTCCAATACCCTCCACGGAATTTGATGATACTTCACGCAAGTGATAAGGTCATAGGTTGAACATGGTCCATGTGTAGGATCACTAGGTCAAAGGTCACAGGAGCTCTAGATAGTAAAATGTTTATGATACCAAACAGAAACAAGTAAAAAATTGCACGGCCGAAAGAACAACAGATGTTTAAAATAAAACCTGTTTTTATG